>REGL01003833.1:0-14598 GCA_004194395.1 Aurelia aurita complex sp. Pacific
AGGTATGATGTACCAATCAAGATCAAATGTTTTCTTTTCTTCAAATTTGTAGATATCTAAAGCATTGCAAGGAGACAAATGTCATCATCATCAATTTGGATGGTTTCATATGTCATCTTCATCGCATTTGGCACAGCCACAAAACCAGTCACCAACAATTTGCTTGAGTATGCCAACACAGGTCCTGTTTGAAGGAGGTAATAAAATAATTTTAAGTAGAATGCTTCAATAATCTACCAGTCTAATAATCAATCTACCTATCTAATAATCTACCTGTGCCCTGACGAACTGGATATATTTTTCAAGTTCTGTTTCCAAACTGTTAAGAGGCCAAAGCATAAACAATGGCATGAAATCTTCAATGAATTTTCATGATTAAAATCCCCTTTCCAAAAGTTTTTCATTATATATTTTTAATTTTAAACATGGATTTGAACCATCTTCTATTTACAAAATTAGAAGATGCTTTGAAAGTAAAACCATATCATACTCAACTCTTATTTAATCGTTTGGGTATTACCTGATGTTTCATACTCTGATGGTTGTCATATGATAATTTTTCAGTGTGTTTCACTGTGGCTTTGATTTGAAAAGCATTCTTTAGACAACTGGCATTTCTATTCTACTTACAGTATGGCTGTCACAAACAATTTGGAAAGCTAGTTGAGCTCTTATGCAAACAATTTTGTTGTATTTAGCCTTGGAAAAGTAAAATTCAATTTGGCACACATAGTGCAATCAGGATAAAGCTTGTGAGTATCATTTATTTTAAAAATCTTCAAAACTATATGAAAGAGTCAATGTTTACCAAGTTATCATCACTCAGTTTCACACCACCTTTATTGACATTGGAATTGATCTGAAATATAATTAGATCTAAAATTCTTACCAGTGGTACCATGTTTCACAGATGTCACACATGATCATAGCAGCATATTGTGGAGTACAACATTTAGGGCATGTCCAGTCTTCTTTCAAAATTTCAACTAAGTAAAAGAATGAGAATTTGATTCAGAGGACATTTTATATTGACAAATGCATATGGATTACCATAAAGTGTTACATTATCTGACAAGATGATTGTCATTTTCAATCAAGAGAAATAATCTCTCAGGCCTACTTTAGTCGTGTTTTTCATGTTTTTTGGCCAGAATTTGTAAAAGATTTCTTCTGTGAAATTTCTTACAATGCAAAATTCAAGAAAGTTTGTTCACCATGAAATTAAGGAAGAAGGATCAGATCTATATAATCAAGTATTGACATTCCTCACTATTTGGTTGGATGTCTTTGTAAAATGCCACGAAATTCAATATGATCCCGTTTAGCAACAACCCTTTCAATTATGCTACTACCTAAGAAGCATCCTCATGGAAGATTCGAAAGAGTCATTGAGGTGTCAACAATCATTTGAGACATATCAACATTTGATAAGAAACCTAATTTGCAAAAGTTAATTCCTGTAAGATTTCCCATTGTGGCCGATTTGCGAAATTAACTTTAAATTTTGTGCATTTTTCCAGCTTCCCAGAATTTCTAGTGTGGTTCTCCATCTACATAATTATTTCAACATGTGGAGAGGTGTTGCTTATTCTGTCTAAATATTCATATAATAATTATTGCTTTCTGGATATTCCAATTTAAAAAAACCAAGCATCAGTTTGTAAGAATGAGCCAGAAACTACAATTTAAGCTGTTGCAGTCACCAGTTTGAAACTGATTTATGATATCAGTAAGAATTGAATTCTGTGCACCAAGTATTTATTTATAGTAAAATCTGTAATGATACCAACTTACCTTTGGCTGAAACATGATCCCACGCTTCTTGGGTGAAGACAGGTTTCATGCTTTCAATGTTTGTTTGTAAAATTGATGGATCAGGAAACTCATCTGTTTCAATTAGATCACCAATGTTAATCAGTCCATCAACTCTGTTCTCTCTTAAAATTACATCCCTCACACCCAACTTCTGCAACATTTTCTTTGAAACTATAGGTGAAAAAATATTATTTTAGCAAATAGATAGTTTGGCCTGTGAATAACTGCAATACTTTAAAATTGTAGCACAATTTTGCTTGGTGCCTATGTTTATAAAGAATTTTAGCATGATATTTTTTGGTTTTGGGTATTAATCCTAAAAGTTTCCCATGATTATCACAAGGTTCTATCAATATACTTGAGGAAGTATACAGTATGTTCAAAGGGATCTGCTGTCTAAACTTTGGCTTACCTAAAATATTGTTTCTGAATGCACATAGTGCTCAAAGAGAGGTCATAGAATTGACATCATTAAGGCCAAAAGGTTTTTCATAGCAGTCCACAGCTTGCTTTCAAACTCTTGCCCATTTGTAGAATATACAGGGTGAGCCAGAAAAAAGTTCCCACTTTCGAAAATTCGTAGCACCACAAGTACTTCATGGATTTAATGATTCAAATTCTAGTTAAAAGCCAAAAGATGTAAGTATTTTTGTGATTTTTCTCGTCTTCTTACGAGCACTGCAAATATAGGTAAATTCATTTTTTCAAAATTTTATGGTTGCAAAATGACTGAAAAGGGCCTAAAACACTTGATCAAATCATTAGGACGCTCCTCACACAGAACAATACACACAGGCGTTTCACCTCTCTCAAGAGTCATAAGACATAGATTTTCAAACAGATACTAAAGGATTTTTATCCCATGGCAATAGATGTGCAGGCGATATCTCTCACCCATGAGAAATTGCATTTTCTCTGTTTTTCTTAGCGAGGAGTCCGTCATGATTTGATCAAGCATTTTAGGCCTTTTTCAATCATTTTGCAACCATCAAGTTTTCATAAACTTGAATTTATCAATTTTTCCAGTGCTTTTAAGAAAGTGAGAAAAATCACGAAAATACTTCGATCTTTTGGCTGTCAAGCAAATATTGATTCATCCCAACCCATTAACTACTCTGCACGCTATGAATTTTCAAAAGTGGGAACTTTGTTCTGGCTCACCCGGTAGAAACCTAGCATCAAACTTACTTCTTTTTCCGTGCACTTCCTTTTCTTTCTTGTTCAGGTTTGTGCTATTGCCTTGTCCTAAAACAACAAACTGGTCGTTGGTAGCGAAATCTTGTCTGTCTTTGTCACTTGGCTTGGCGAATCGTACATTTCCCTTCTTTCTGCGCTTTGTTGTCGAGAAGAATCTGCGCTGCTGATCAATGTTTTTGTTGTTCGCCTTGATGACTGGCTCGATATTCATGACATTGCTTGCAGTCTTGGTTGATTCAAATGTGTGCTTCAATGCAGTTCCCCCCTTGTATAGGTGACGCAGTGCTTCAACATGCCGTGGATTTGAATCATCAATGGAGCCGATGATTGAAAGAAGTAGATCGGTGGTTTTCTTCTTCAGATCTTCGAAGTTGCTCTCGGGTTCAGTTTGAACCATCTCTAGAAGATGNGCCCTGACGAACTGGATATATTTTCCAAGTTCTGTTTCCAAACTGTTAAGAGGCCAAAGCATAAACAATGGCATGAAATCTTCAATGAATTTTCATGATTAAAATCCCCTTTCCAAAAGTTTTTCATTATATATTTTTAATTTTAAACATGGAATTGAACCATCTTCTATTACTTCTATTACTTCTATTACTTTCCAAACTTACTTCTTTTTCCGTGCACTTCCTTTTCTTTCTTGTTCAGGTTTGTGCTATTGCCTTGTCCTAAAACAACAAACTGGTCGTTGGTGGCGAAATCTTGTCTGTCTTTGTCACTTGGCTTGGCGAATCGTACATTTCCCTTCTTTCTGCGCTTTGTTGTCGAGAAGAATCTGCGCTGCTGATCAATGTTTTTGTTGTTCGCCTTGATGACTGGCTCGATATTCATGACATTGCTTGCAGTCTTGGTTGATTCAAATGTGTGCTTCAATGCAGTTCCCCCCTTGTATAGGTGACGCAGTGCTTCAACATGCCGTGGATTTGAATCATCAATGGAGCCGATGATTGAAAGAAGTAGATCGGTGGTTTTCTTCTTCAGATCTTCGAAGTTGCTCTCGGGTTCAGTTTGAACCATCTCTAGAAGATGTGGCAACTCGGCTTCTTCTTCATTGGGGCCTGAATCAGGCATCTGGTAACTTTCAATCGTTCCCATACGCAGCCTGTTTCGATGAACAAGATGGATATGCTTGCATATTGTACAATACAGTAAATAATCTGTACATGTACAAGAATATTTATGCATGCATGTGTTACAGTCGCCACACTTCATAACACAGTTTTGTCCTGTGCAATCTTCGTTGGTGTATTTGATGTCATACGTTCTGTCTCCTGACTCCGCCGACACTTTCCATTCTGTATCGCAAACTTCCTGAATGCTGTTAAAGTTCAGCCGCAAACTGCTCTGATGACGTTCTTGTATCATTTTCATCCGGCTGGTGAGCTTTCCCTTGGTGAGTTTGATTATCCGCTCGATGTTTTTATCCCTGCTGTATTTCACTAAGTTGACAAGGCATTTATCAACACGCCGATTTTGCTTCCCTTGCAAATAGCAATACTTGAATACACGGTGGAAGGCCTCGCAAAACATGTTTGTATTGATACCCAGTCCGCAGCGATAGCAATAGCCCCATCTTGTTACGTGTGGTACCCAATAGACATCAAAGTATTCAGCAAATTGCTTTGTTGCGTCAGAGTTGTGCAGACGTTCACAGAGCGTTTGTAGATGCTGACGAAACTCTTTCTCGTCGGTTTGCTCAAGGACAATTCGTAGCTGTTTGTAGACTCGTGACTCCAGCTCAAAATCACGTATCTTGCTCCTTAGCTGTTCCTGCCAGGTCTTGTCAACATGCCATGTACAATACAGCATCTTTGGTTCGCATTCGAAAACTGATATGAAAGCATCGTAGAACTGAGTGGCGATATCTGACATGAACCAGGCAGGATTTATATCACCTGTGGACATTTTTAGATGCTCAAAGAACTGTCACCGCTTGTTGCTCTGTGAATGCAGCAGTGTCTCTTTCCTGCTCATTGGCACAACCAACGGAAAGGAATCTGTTGACAACAGAACCAGCATCCTCTCTAAAAACATTGGCGTTATTTAAGAAAACCCCGGCGCCTGCACCTGTTATACCTGTTGTACCTCATGCTTGTCCATATAATTTACTTCATACCCCCTATCTCTGACATAACTTTTCAAATTACCTCCCTNGCTTTGTTGCGTCAGAGTTGTGCAGACGTTCACAGAGCGTTTGTAGATGCTGACGAAACTCTTTCTCGTCGGTTTGCTCAAGGACAATTCGTAGCTGTTTGTAGACTCGTGACCCCAGCTCAAAATCACGTATCTTGCTCCTTAGCTGTTCCTGCCAGGTCTTGTCAACATGCCATGTACAATACAGCATCTTTGGTTCGCATTCGAAAACTGATATGAAAGCATCGTAGAACTGAGGGGCGATATCTGACATGAACCAGGCAGGATTTATATCACCTGTGGACATTTTTAGATGCTCAAAGAATATTTTCAAAGTACCAAAGTCTTCCTTGTTTGATAGACACCAGCCTATTGGAAGGCCCTCACCATAGTCATCGACGACCAACAAAGACGTCAGTTTGAAATCGTACCCTATGGGGAAACAGAGGTGTCGATATACATGAGGAGAATCGCAAAAAAATTAGAGTACTTTTATGCCCTTTTATGCCCAACACGGATGGTTGGACATCACAGCCAAGTTTTAAACATAGTGTTGGATTACAAATAAATTTTTGGTGTGCAATGCGTCTTTGAGTTGTTACATTGACTTTCTCCCAGTTTCAGTTTCAATAACAACAGAGCGTGAGGCAAAGACCAAGAAGGAAAATGCCACCCTATTCCGGTGCTCTCTGAGATTAAAACTGTCATGTTAAGAAGCTTGAATTAGGAATTTCTGAGTTTAAGCCTTGATACGCAGAATATTTTCAGGAATAACAAATAACTTTAACTGCAAAAAGGCTAATATTAGTTGAATAATGAACTTTGCAATTTGGTTTCCTTTCTTAAAAGTCATGGTCAACAGATAACGTCACATTGTTTGTTGTTGCTCGTTTCTCTTTTACAAAGCATCAACAATTTGTCCTTATCAGGCTCTGTCAACCATTCATTCTTGAAATAACTAATTAATTTTACTTGCGACAACTGCATAGATTGGTAGTAAAGCTAAAACGAACCTGTTGTACCGTGAGTAGCATCGCAACACACACCATTACTTGCAAACTTTCGTGCCTGTTCTCTTTGAAACTGCGTTTGTAAAATAATTATGAAATCTTCTTCAGCGAGTCTGTTTGCGTCATCTTTGTCTCCTATGAAGAAATAGCTTTTTTTACGACAATTTTTCTGTTTAGAAGGGGGCCCTACATACTTCTAAAAGTTGATTGTAGTTGGTGTCGCAATTCCATATTTATAAACTGTTGTAGTACAAAATTGTTTTACCAGATTTACGAAAAAGGAGAAGAACTCCAATGGATACCAAGAACTCGTTGGACTTGTCGTCGCTCTGCAGCAGAAAGTTCACGCAATGCAACCCTTTCATACTTAATTAACTCGTTGCCATGTTTATGGAAAAGATTGGCCTATTTCACCGAACTAATGTTATAGCCAGTGGTATCTTCATCTTACGTGGCAACACCTCACCAAATCTGATAACAAATGAGCAACGGTTGGAATAGGAGTACAAAGCATAGGTAGGATTTACGTAATTTTTTCCAGAGGGAGCAAAGTTACACTAATTCAACAGATTTGCAACTGTTCTGCTGTTCAACCGTTGTAGTTAGGGTTTAGGTTCTCTCTTATTTCGCTCCAGCCTCGTTTTCAAAGTGGCAAAGAATGATGTATTTTAACAAACAAACTGATTATTGTAAACTGTCTCATGCATACCTTGTAATTTATAGTAGAGAATGGGTTTTTGTTCTTTGCTATTTAGCTCGTGTATCCAGCCGAGAACACTCATCATATCGTTTGGATGCCTCTGAATTTCATCGATACCTCCTCTGCGCTTGATGTTTGCAATGTCCTGCTTGTCTATCAAGTGGTCCCGTGCAAATTGTGCTCCGATGCTTTCTCGTATATCGTCCAATATTTTCTGTTTAGTGACACCTTGTTTCAATTTAGCCGTGATTTCCTGGCGTTTCTTCTTTGATAGCCAAATATGCTGCAAGTTGCGTCGATGGCCATAATGGGATAGGAAAGCCTCAACAGAGATGCGTTTATCAACATGGTGTACAACTTTTATCGTGCATGTGCAATTCTTTTCCATTCTGCAAGACCCTGGAGGATATGACGAGTAGAGATAATAGTAAAGAAACTGGAAACTTTGAGACTTTTATTAATCTTCTTTGCTGCAAGCTTCATTCAGTAGCTCAAGTTCAAAGCAAACAATCCTTGACATGTAAATAGATCGTTAAATTTCAAAGTTATATTTGTGAACCCACAACTTGCTGTATGGGAGCCCCCGCCAAAGACGTCTTCATAAAACTGTTTGTTTGTGTTACTTCTTGGTGTAACGTAACATTCTGCTCAACAGTGAAGCAGTGGTAACAAGTCCTCTGAGCTACTTTTGATTGGCAACTAAAATATAGGTTGTTTCAGATAGGAGACTCTTTCAAACAAAATGTATGATTCCACCAGGGATGGGCTGGAGGATAAAATGATGATATTTTACAATGAAATTAATCAGTTAAGACCTCAAATAACCTGAACAAACTGAATACTGACCTGATGTTTTCATGTGGCGCTTTCTGTCCTTTCCTTTGATTCTAGGTTTATAAACACCTGATCGGTTACATTGATGGTACTCGACTGTGTCACCTTCTTTGTTTTTCAAACGGCCGATCATCTTCAAAGATGTTTGCTCTTCTTCTTCTGTCTCTGCCTTCCAATCGTTGAATTCTAAATTTAGTAAAGAAATCTTAAATTAGTTAGTTGGCAAACACTAATTTAGTGATCTATCAGTTGCACCGCAGTTTAAATTTTCTTTTCATCGGCAATCAGTCCAATGACTATTGTCTTGGAAAAATCGAAATCATTTGAGGTACAAAGCAAAAATGCAGTTAACACTCGTTTGACTGCCTCTTGAGCTTATTATTTCTTACATAAAAACTGCATTTTTACAAAAATTTTAAAGATAGAAACCGTTTGACGTTAAGAGAAACAGATACCATTTAGAACTTCCTTGATTCACCTGTAGTTTGTGTCGATTTTCCATTTTGTAGTTTGATTTTGCCCTAAGACTTTGTTTTCTGTAACACAAATTGTACCCTCACCTTTTGATGTTGCAAATTCCTTATATGTGGTTCTGAAGACAAATCCATGACTTCTTGTCAAATGGTTGCGCAGATCCTTGATGAAAATGCATTTGTGACCGCATTGAAGACAAACACAGCCTCCTTCTTCCACTGCCCTCACCGATTCTAAACCATGATTTCTTTCTATGTGCCTTCGAAGGTTAAAGCCCCTTGTTGTTGTAAATGGACATTGCTGACACTGGAATTTGTTCTTGCCATGAAATGCTTTCTTCACTGGATGTCCTTCTGCCTTTACTTTCACATCCTAAAAATTTAACAGATAAAAGCAACTTATTTTATTTTCCCAGACATTTTTCATAAGTCATCAACGATCATCAGCTTTAGAGAATATCCAGCAGAGTAGTTCACTACCCTGGTATTAAGTGGTAAAAGCTGGTCGTTAAGTGAAGGCTTTGCTTATCAATACCGCACCGATTGCTCATTTTAAGTTAATCTGATGAGGGGAAATTTAGCGTCCGAAATCGTGAAAGAATCCTCTACACTGGAGTTTTACACAGTTTCGAGCAGTTTAAAAGCGTTCGAGTTCTTGTCCGTTAAAAGATGCTCGCGAACACGCCTTATGTAATGTCTGCTTCACAGAAATACCGAACAGTCACTTCAGCATGTGAATGAGAGCTTTCCAACAACACATTAACGGAGTGTGTTTGAGACAGGATCTTTTATGCAGAGCAAACACCAAATTTACATATGAGATCACCCAAGATTGTCATTTGACCATGAGGGATAGGATACCAAGTGTGTACCAAGTTCTAGCTGTTGGAGGTTTACGATAAGGTGGCTCCACACTTCATGTGGCTCACTACTAAAAAGTTTTGATTCGGGGACCAGCAATAACGTCGCTCAACAACAACTAATGGCTCAAACACTGAGAACAAATTTGCATCCATACACACTTGGTGCCCCATCACTCATGGTTTGACTTATCTTTCCGTGCGATAGAAATTGTAGAGGGTTTTGGGTTTTTCTTTCATTTTACTTTTGATTAATTTCGGAGTATTTCTATTTAAATCGTATCATAGATTAACTGTAAATTAGGTTTTTAATTTATAGTATTTTGCACGGCCCCCTGTAAAGTAGTATTTTGCACGGCCCCCTGTCAAGTAGTATTTTCCACAGCCCCCTGTAAAGCAGTATCTGCAGGCTGTGCAACCGTGGTTAAAAAAATTATAAATGAAATGAAAATACCTGTTCGAGAGAGTGCTTTGCTGCATCATTTCCTTTAACTTCGTCCTTTTTCTGAGTAACTTTCTCACCGGTATCTTCTTTTCCATCACAGCTTGTACCTGAGAAGTCAAATTCAACTCGGACAACGTCGTCATCATCATCTTCTTCCTCGTTGCAAGCATCATCATCAAATGCGTCGTCTGTGTTATCTTGTGATTCCCCTTGATGGACGCTACCAATTTGAAGTGCCCTTGCAGAAAGAAGATATCTCAAGTCGACCCGTCCCTCGCAGTACCAAGCCATCACCACCTGCCGAAGATACTTCCCGAATTGTGTTGGATTTGCAATAAATGCACGAGGCTCTGTTCGGCAGTTCCCACGTTTGACATCAACGATCTGTTTGAAATACTGAGGGCTAAGACATGCGATAGAAAGCATGACCACAGCTACGATTCCACAGATGTTTCCATCTCTCTGAAGAGGATAGCGAAACGAGCAATCGATTGCGCATTTGTGGCCAAACCCAGAACTTGTAGAATCGTGACATTCACGTACAATGACTTCGGGCATTTCTCGTTTAAATAGTGCGCTATAGTACTTCTTGATCTCAGGGAGGAGCTGTTTGGGAGGCGCCCAGCCAAGTGAGTCGCCGTAGATGACTTCATTTTCTTCTATATTGAACACTGCAATCGAGAAATGTGACCCAAAGTTACCAAAACCACTTGGAACGTTTGTCTCCCATATTTCAATGCCGTTCTTCACTGATCTGATCTTCTGGACATTAAAGATTACGCCAATTCTTTTTGGTAAGGGATGTGTTTCCAAGTATCTGTCTACATACCCTTGAAAGTGTAAAACAGAATTAGGATAAACGCAAAACATTTCTTGTTGCTGTGTATTTAATTTCTTTACGACCCAGCGTATATGGTCACCGGAAAGAAGTCGTTGACAACACAGGCGGCTTAATTCTTCTGGGGTCATGCCGAATTCGGGCAGCACTGCAGAGTACGAATGGTTATGGATCTTTGATCGGAAAGTATTCAAGACCACTCGAGATGGTACGGCGCTTACATTTGGTGGACTCCGACAACTCTCAGAAAGCCAATCCAACTCTTGAGAAACGGCCTTTCGTATTTCCCTTGCTCGGTGTAGTTGAAGGCCCCGTTTGCTGTAAAAATACTGTATCGGCCAAATTCACATTCTATGTAATAAAAACCAACTGCCATATCTTTAGCTCTCTGCAGTTGCATCTTCCACGACATCAGAACGTCTTGGGGTGGAATAAAGAAATGGTCGCATGGAGAAGTATTTGCTTGTGCAACCCCATACCGTCTGAGGGTTTCTTTGGCAGGTCTCTTGGTTTTGGGAACTTTGCATTCATATGCATTTAAGCGTGTGAATGATGTTAACTGCTCAAATCTCAGAGACAGATGATTGGACCTCACCATTGTCTAAAATGAATAAAACAAACAAACAGTGAAAGCCTTGTATTAAGGTAATCAGCGTCTTAACATAACATTGGGCTGAGGGACCATCACCTTGTGAAGAAGTGATATACAAAAGTAATTTATTGGGTGTTTCAAAATACAAGTAATAGAGTGACTGAACACAGCATTCTATCGGTTTCTACTTAAATCAGTCTTAATCACTGAACACAGCATTCTATCGGTTTCTTACTTAAATCAGTCTTAATTATGGACAGAAATTTGAAAATAGTCTGAGTTAATTGTGTGTATGCGCAGTGGTTAGCTCCTCCAGAGTTTGCTGACTAGCAGTTCTCCTCCAGTTGAAGTGTTATCGTTGTCAAAGTGAGAACTCAACCCTCTATTGTACTCGCTCTATTGTAATGGAGTGTGCCCGTAATGTTGGATAACACTGAGCAAGACTTTGTTCAAAATTTTCCCTGCAGAAATCCACACTACCACGGACATGCTTATCTTGGTTAGAAAATACTGAAATGATGGCCAACCCTAGTGGAGAACAAATTAATATTCATGACAAAACAATCACATCTGAGGAGACTGTGAAACTTTTAGGCGTTACGTTGGATTATAAACTTGAATTTGTCCCACATATTTCCAATCGTTGCAAAAAAGCTGCAACACAATTAAACGTTAATTAAAGATTACAGACGTTTTTTGGCTTTAATGAAAAGAAGATTCTTTTTCAGAGCTTTGTATGCTATAATTTCAATTACCAACCCTTGGTCTGGTATGAGATTTCTCCACAAAGATCGTACCAGTTCGTATACACGTATTTCTTTATAAGAAACTACGAATTTGGGCCAGTACTGGAAGTTTCTTAGGATTATCAGATTTTGAGTACTCAGAGTTTCATGCTAGTTTCTCAGATGTTTCAAAACAATTTTTATGTTCACCACCTGTGCCCTCGTGAACATTTCAAAGCAAGGTTTTTTAAGACTTTCCAATGTTTAGACATTGTTCAAGTACCTTACGAGTAATATGATACAGGAAGCAAGTGAAAATAAATTAAAATATGTCAAGGATTTCCTTTATCAGAATGCATAGTTTCTTAACTTATACTTTCCCAGTACTGGAGTTTCTCAATTTTTGGCGATCTGAGAGTTGAGTTTCTTAAGGGCAGTTTCTTATAAAAAAATACGTGTAACGATTTGCTCTTGAAATCAGATAAACAATGCTAATTGCTTGCCAAATAATTCTTTGTACTGAAATATTCAAAACAGTAAAGCAGTTAAATCCACCTTTCATGCAGAACATTTTTAAATTGGGACTTCAAATTATTCATCAAGAAATGCAAATAACTTTGCCCACGTTTGGCCTAATCAGACAACATTGGGGTCCAACAGTCTGATGTCTATTATTGGGCCAAGGATTTGGAACGGCCTACCAAACGAGCTGAAATCAGCAGTGGAACGGACCTACTTGCTAATTTAGTGCCTGTCATTGCCTGCCTGTAAATAATTATAAAACTATTTTTTTTACCGTAGGTATATTCGATTTTGATTTAGTTGATTTTGTATTTATATGTACATGTGTATCACTCTAATACTTGTATTTGTGTATATGTGTATTATATATTGTTAGCTATAATACCATATCGAATCAAAATAAATTTACTACAACAACAACGAATTTTCATTGGGTCCTGTTGATACCTTTGTGGAAAAAGCTTTATAACTGTGTCATTGTTAGGTCTAGGAAAATGTATGTACTATATTTCTTACCGCCGAAGCTCTATTAAGCCACCATTAAAAGGCCCTCACTCTAATTTTCCCCTTCCTCCCAAACCGAAGATTTGAATAAGCCCCCTCTTATTAAACCCCCCTCTATCTAATAGAAGGTGCTACCATTTACCTGAAACAAAGTTTAGATATTTATTTTCGTAAGATTTGAATAAAAACTGCGCTGAATTTGTGTTTTTGACCCTCAAAGTTTGGTTGCATGTTAATTTAAAAAAATATTAGCTAAAAAGCTATCATTTAAAGCCTTTTCATTAGAGTTTATGAATAAGCGCCCTCTCCAATTAGCCCCCCCCCCCACTGTTTTAAGCCCCATCCCCTCTGTAGAGTCTCTGAAATTAAATGAGCCAAGTGGAGGTTGTAAGGAAGTACCACTTGAAGAATTTGCTGACGGTACAGAGAGTACACATGGCAACTTTGTACGAGATTCACATTTGGAGATAATATTTAGGGTAAATGAAACCATTACAAACAGCTTAAATGCAATGTTTCCCGTAATTTGGCTCTTGAACGGCCGCGGGAATGTTTGATTCATCAATACCAGCAATCAAATACTGTAGTTGCAAATGTAGCTGAGAAAATTTGTTGCTCTTTTCCGTGTCTTCTTCACTTCATACTTAGCTCACATTATAACTCCAACTTGAACATGTGCAATTGTGAAATGTATTTGAATTTGTGTTGCGTAAGGTTATAGGTTGAACTCATTCAAGTGACTGTCCAACCACCCATCTCGTGTTATGCTTACTATTTTTCTAGACAGGGGGCAATGTGTCACAAGTGAAAGGATTGCTACACCACATCGACCTTTGCCAATATAAAATCATTGTTAATCCAAAATGAAGGGGGAAATGCATAAACTTCATATCCTGGTAATTCACTAAATAGAGCTAAAAATTAGAAGAAGAAGGAGGGCATTCATCTCAGAGTTATACTTTCATTACAGCATGAACTTTCCTTACTGAAGCATCTTTCAATTGAGATTGAACCCCNAAATTGCACTGAATCTTGCACTGAAATCTGAACTGCAGCTGCCTCTTCAAGAAACTAGAGAAAATTCTACTGAAAATTTAAGAACGTCTTCAAGAAACTTTGAATATATAATGATTGGGTTTGAAATCAGGAATCCAAATAATATTAAGGTTGCACGTAAGTTTCTTACATTCCTTACAAAAAGAATGATTGTATGATGTGTTGTAAGTAACTCACCTTTAAATGCAATGTTTCCCGTAATTTGGCTCTTGAACGGCCGCGGGAATGTTTGATTCATCAATACCAGCAATCAAATACTGTAGTTGCAAATGTAGCTGAGAAAATTTGTTGCTCTTTTCCGTGTCTTCTTCACTTCATACTTAGCTCACATTATAACTCCAACTTGAACATGTGCAATTGTGAAATGTATTTGAATTTGTGTTGCGTAAGGTTATAGGTTGAACTCATTCAAGTGACTGTCCAACCACCCATCTCGTGTTATGCTTACTATTTTTCTAGACAGGGGGCAATGTGTCACAAGTGAAAGGATTGCTACACCACATCGACCTTTGCCAATATAAAATCATTGTTAATCCAAAATGAAGGGGGAAATGCATAAACTTCATATCCTGGTAATTCACTAAATAGAGCTAAAAATTAGAAGAAGAAGGAGGGCATTCATCTCAGAGTTATACTTTCATTACAGCATGAACTTTCCTTACTGAAGCATCTTTCAATTGAGATTGAACCCCCTGCCACCCTCAAAGTTAACGCATTTCGCAAGAATAGATTTTCATGGTTTTACGTCATAAATTGAATTCAAGTTAGGCACCAAGTCTCTGCGCAGTAACCTCACAGAGCACGAAAGTATGAAGATGGTTAGAGAAGCTTTCAGTACTGGGCCATAATCTTTGTCTCTTATAAAAAATGTCTGTGAGAAACTAAAAATTG
>REGL01003834.1:0-11197 GCA_004194395.1 Aurelia aurita complex sp. Pacific
CATTGGCCTACCATTTGGCTTACTTTTGGCTCACCTTTGGCCTACCTTTGGCTCACCCTCAGCTTACCTCTGGCTCACCCTTGGCTTACCTTTGGTGCATATTTGGCTCATTGCTGGCCTACAATCACTTACAAAATTGTCGAGCCACCCTCAGATTTCCGGTTTTTTGCCTCTGCTCCCCCCCTAGTCAATTTTGAAAAACCATTAAAAAGTTGCCAAACCATGTCTGTCAGCATGACCAAGTACTTTTTTCCAAATAGCATTGACATGGGGAAAAGGGGGGGGGGCAAAAAACTAATTTTTTCAGGGTGGCTCAACAGTTTTGTAAGTGATTGTCTGAAAATGTAGTACCTTTAAAACCCTATTTTAACGGGGGGGGAGGCGTTTTTAGCCCCCTATCAAATTTTTAATAGCTCCGAAATGATGCTACCTACAATGCTGACACTCCTTTACTTTTCCTAAAATTTAGTTGGCAATCAGAAAATAGAAATGTCAATACCTATTGTTTGACCAAGTGGCCATCACATGCTCATATTTTACCCATATACAGTAGCAGAGAAACTAGAGAAAATATAATTGCTGCAAGGAAGCACAAAATGAAAAATGGCGACTACTTGCGTTTCCATCACAGGTAGGCCTCTTTCACCTTCCCATATCGCTGGATTCACACTCCAGAAAAAGAGTTAACCTCGTCTCAACTTGAAGCTCATGGCGTCAGCAAAGTATTTTTTGCGCTCTTTTTTAATTATAGGACCCATTTTATTTGTAAACAAACATCCCAAGATTGTACACCAAAGCGCTTATAGGATCCAGTGATCGGAACGGGGCGATGGGGCTCCATCCCTGCCACTACAATTAGGGGTGCTTTTAACGTATTTTATTCAATTAGCATTGTCATCGTATTTTATCTATTCAGTAGCTTTTTAAAACTTGTAAATTCTATTTATTCCTTGTAAATTGTTTTATTTTACGTGGCAAATTTTAACAGATATAATTATCAATGGATTCATTTCCATCAGCTGGAACCTCTATTTCTGTGATGCGGTTGCACAGCCGCAGTTGATATTTCAACATCGTTGAAACCTAACTTGAGACGTTCTGTGTACTTCTGCATTACAATTGCATTGGGTTCTAAAATGGCAATTCTCCTGTCTTGCTGAGCGTTTGTAACTTGCAGCTAGTTCCCTCTTTAACTCTACAAATTTCTTGTCGAAAATATGTTCTAGCGATTCTTCCTGTAAATATGTCTTCAATTCATCATCCACCAATGTCCATTTGATGAGATAAAACGGCAAAGGAAGGTTCTGTCTCATCATGCTGCTGTTTATTTGAAGAAGCAGTAGCAATGAAATCATTCATTGAAGTTGATGGTAAAGATTGGACAGTGTGAAAAATTCCTAGAGGCATACCAGCAAGGAAGTTAGTATAAGATGATAATGTACTTGCAAATGGTTACACTTTGATGCCGTAAGTTGAAAGTGATAGATAATGGGCAATTGTCTCTGCGCGTGGCCGAGTGGATAAGGCGACTGACTCGTAATCCAAGGTCAGAACGGCCGAGGTTCGAATCCCGCGCTGGACAGTTTGGTCGCTGTCCGTAACTCTAGCCCGGATCGACCAGAGCCATGTGAGGGAAATCTGGTAGCTGCGGCGGGTTGATGGTAAAACATCCGTGGCCCCTGCTGGAAATAAGTCTCTTTCAGACTTTCGCAGNCATTTGATGAGATAAAACTGCAAAGGAAGGTTCTGTCTCATCATGCTGCTGTTTATTTGAAGAAGCAGTAGCAATGAAATCATTCATTGAAGTTGATGGTAAAGATTGGACAGTGTGAAAAATTCCTAGAGGCATACCAGCAAGGAAGTTAGTATAAGATGATAATGTACTTGCAAATGGTTACACTTTGATGCCGTAAGTTGAAAGTGATAGATAATGGGCAATTGTCTCTGCGCGTGGCCGAGTGGATAAGGCGACTGACTCGTAATCCAAAGGTCAGAATGGCCGAGGTTTGAATCCCGCGCTGGACAGTTTGGTCGTTGTCCGTAACTCTAGCCCGGGTCGACCAGAGCTATGTGAGGGAAATCTGGTAGCTGCGGCAGGGTGATGGTAAAACATCCGTGGCCCCTGCTGGAAATAAGTCTCTCTCAGACTTTCGCAGGGTAGCCACGATAAATATAATACCTACCTACCTACTTCTTCATCTTTCTGCATTGGGCTGGGACTTGTTGAGGTGCTTGCAAGTATCTTGAATTGTGTTGCGAAGCTTTATCTGCATTTCAGTTGGCAAAAAATAAAGACAATTCTTTTTTGAATCCTTAGCACATTTTCTCTGGATAGCACATCTTTGGCGTGCTGTTCTGAAGCTGTTTTAGAACCATTTGTATGTTTTGCCGACATGTGTCTTGCCAAACCACCCTTGCTTTTGCATTTCTTCTTGCATAAACTGTAAAGAAATTCTCCTGGCTGGATCTGAAATTGAATATAAAGCATATCAGTGAAGGTGTTTTCTATAAAAGTATAAGTACTTGCTTTAACTGCTGCAACATGGACCTGGGATTCATGAGGCCTAAGCCTGCCGCTACACCAGTTGGGACAAGTTTTGACTTTATTGGGCCTCTGGTTTGGCTTTGACTGTCTGAAGGTAGAGAAATAAATCAAGACCATTTCAAATCTATTGATATTCTTCGCATTACAGAGTGTATTTTTCTCACCTCAATATATTTACTACTTCGTCCAGTTTCAGGTAGCCATCCAGTTTCAGGTAGCCATCCAAGTCCGGCCAGGTCAAAAGCGCGGAAAACGTGGAAACCGCGGAAATCGCGATAAAACAGAATTATATAGTATTAAAACATCCTCTGTTTTTCTGAAGAACTGATGAACAATGCAAACGACTTCGAAACGAACAATTTCCGGGTTTTCTTTTCCGCGCTTTCGAGTATGCACCAATACAAACTCAAAAATGCGGAAAGAAAAACACGGAAATAAGAATTTGTGTTTGTTTGCAATATGTTCCCAAATAAAACAGAAGGCAGTGCAGACGAAGACATTAAACGAATGAACAAGGCAAATTACTTTGAAATGAACAATTCCCGTGTTTTCTTTTCCGCGCTTTCGAGTATGCACCAATGCAAACTCGAAAACGCGAAAAGAAAAATGCGGAAATCAATTATTTTGTTTGTTTATTAATTAAATGAAAATTAAATGAATACGGCTAGGGCCTAAACTCCCCTCATCGAAACATGTAAGAGAACCGCCACATTCTAAGTGAAATCTATTGAAATAATCTAATGCTGCTTTTTTCGAGATTGACTTCGGTGAGTCATAAACGTTTTCTAATTTATACTTGATGAAGACGCTGGCCATCCAAGTCCTTATGCCTATGTTTCCAAACATGATCAACCAGACCAATGTCATATGTGTCAATGCCCAATCAGATTGATGTTAGTTATGTCAATGCATAACCAGACCAATGTCAGTTGTTTCAATGCCCAAACAGACCAATGTCAGTTGTTTCAATGCCCAAACAGACCAATTTCAGCTGTGTCTATGTGATTTCAGCTTTGCCTGAATCACAGTGGATATAGCTGCATGTCCATAGCTGCATGTCAATTGTTCCCAAGTTCAGAGATATGCCGTCCCTAGCCTTGTGGCTAAATTTCTGATCAGATCATATCACGCTGCATACCGAATAAGGCCCAAACATGAAATCAATTCGCTGGTGTTCTGTCAACCCATTCGATGACCTTCTTCTTTTTCCTTGAAGCACCATCTACTTCTTCAGTCTCGTTGGAAACCATCCATCCCAGATATAGCTCAATTTTTTTAAAGGTGCATTCTGTTGGGTCTCTTTTCATCAAATCTTCATAATGCTCATGCAGTTTTGGGAACAACTCTTGTGGCAGAGCTATAAAAAACTACAAAAGCTATAAAACGTACCAAAATAAGTTCCTCTGAAATGAATGCATCTTTTTTCTGCCTTTTCAAATTCCACTGGATACCAGAGCATGTTACATTGGCTCTTGCCTGTAAGAAGAATGTGTGAGAAAAATACATGAAGATCCTCTGTAAGCATTTTGCAGCACTGAATTTCAGTAGCAAAAGTTAATTAAGGCTAATCCTAGAGATGGAAATGTTGTTATAAATGCCCCACCAACATTGTAACGAGTGTTGTGGAGAATGAACATCAAGGAGTAAAGATGATTTGGATATCAATGAGATTACTTTAGTACAAAGTAAATTGGTTCACTTGATAAGCTTTGCTGCTCATTGAGAAGAAAATCCAGATAAATCAAAAGAGTTTAGGGGTTTTGTGATTTATTGTGCAAAAAATCCAGATAGTCAATGTTCAACCAATAAATTGTGCACAGGTACTGCACTGTAAGTGTGCGCTCACAGATTTATTTTTAGAGATTTTTGCAGTAAATTTACGAACTGATTTTATACCTTTTATACGAAAGAACTACAGTATTCTATTTAATTTAATATAATGTTTAAAATGAATTACTACAGTTAGTTAAGTAAAGGACCCTCATGAAAAACACTCTCAAGTTGCTTGAGGCCTTCTTCTGAACATATCTGTATTATTATTATTATCAATCAACTGATCTTTCTGAATTCTTCATTTCATCGACACTGCAACCGCTCCACATTGGACCTCTGAAAAGTTTTATAAATGGACCTCCAAACTCATTTCCCATTGTTTCTATCCAAAGTCGGTAATCATTTGGCTCTCTGATCTACAAAATACAAGAAAGATACTACCGTAAATCACAAAATATCTACAGTAACCGCAAATCTACATAGTACGCATCCTGAGAAAGTTTCAGAGTTAAAGTTGTCAAAAAAATTTCAAACAATTTCCTTTCAGACATGGACGTTTCTGATAATCATTTGAACAATCTATATTTTGAGAAAATTGTCAACAGTTCCTGGACAAGCATATTCTAAAGAGTTTCTCAAAATGTAAGACCAGTAAACCTTTCAAACAAGATTAATGCCAGGTGAGGCTTTACACACATACTGTACATTTGACAAGGACTTTCAAAAATGCCTAGGGCTTCTTAAAAATTTGCAAGAATTGTTCTCAAAATTATGATAATAAATCTTGAGCCATAGGAAAGATTGTAAAGTAAACAAGAATTTGTTGAAAAACGCTTAACAATTCTGAAGAATTCTCAAGAATTCTTATGCAGGGAAACGACAACTTTATTCTGCAGGCCAGCAGGTCAAGTAATCTGTGGGTCAAACACTAAAGCAAACATGCGGGTCACCACCAGGGCCAAGGGCTCAGTGGCCTCCAGACATGGCATGAAAAAGCTGGAAATGTATTGCTTACGTCAAGTACATCCCGTAATAATGGGTTTAGATAACAGTACAACAAATTATCGTTATCTGATTGACAGAAATATAGTCAAGCCAAATTGTATCATCTGCACTCGCCATGAGGATTGCATCAGAGTCATGATTGCATCTCTATCTCCGAGTCTTTAGGCAAGAACTAGGCCCCATTAAAATCGAAAACTCCCGAACGATCAAACTTTCGGACGAATTGGAGAGTTGAATGACTATGTTTGAATTAGTCTCCCTACCTACTTTCAGTTTCAGATTATGTTCAGTTTATCATTTGATTTTGGGAGCCACCGAATTGAGATTAAGAATGTCTCCTCCGCCTGCAAATACTTACAAGGCACATTGTCTAGAATTGAGCAATGAATAATCAAATGTACTGAATGATAGTTAGTTCATGTATCCTCCCAACGTTATCAACCAAATTTATCAACCAATTTTATCAAAAAATATCAAGAGAATCTCCAAATCCATCTAAAATGTTCCAGCAACTCAACCATTGAAATTAACGAATCTGTCGCGATTCGCAATCTTTCGACATCTTGTCTTCATTCAATATTTTCAATCGGATGTTTATACTTTTACTTCATCATCCAATTCAGTGAGGAAAACTGAGACTCGTGTAATCAATCTATACGCCCATTGCATTTTTAGATTGGCTTTGTTCACGATTTGAACAGCAGTACATTCTTTGGCACAAAGCATTTGAATGCCACAAACGAATAAGGATCCCATTGGTTGAAAGACATTGAAAAAAAGCTTGTGAAAACATTTGAAAAATATTGTGATGGTCCAAGCTGAGATCAAAATCATCCAAGGGATTGGCCTTTGACCATTTGACGGCCTATAATACCAAATACAACACATACATCTTTGTATTGGGCCCTTGGCCCTGGTGTTGACCAGCATGTTTGCTTTTGTGTTTGACCCGCAGATTACTTGACCTGCTGGCCTGCAGAATAAAGTCGTCGTGCAGGGAAACCAATCCACACCATTTACTCATTCACATAATTTACTCATAGTCATCCTTGCCGATGTTCTGAGTGTGAATTTAATAGTTTATGATTGATCTAGAGTACTGTCGCCCTGGTCGGTCCACTAATGGATTCCGACTTAGTTGAACTGCCTAGCCTAAAAGTTCGAAAACGGTGGAACTTTGGGCCTAGTCTTTCCCAAAAGCGCGCGAAAATTGTTTGCTGATGTCATTTCTGTAATCTTTCATCGCTGTCGTTGTTTTGTTCTGCCGAGAAATGCTGCAAGAATGTTTGAAAGTTGGCTTTCCTAACATGGAGATATAAGTATCGTTCAGCTTTCTCTTCGTATTTCATAGCACCATATCTGTTTGTGTCGTTTTCTCATAGCTTGCTTCGAATTAAAACTCTGAAACCTTTCTTGAATACTTCATCCAACTCTCCTCAGCAAATGTGCAAAACAAATTGAAGAATTGTATTCACATTGACAAAACCGGGGGCTATTCTAGGAGAGCACCTTGATTGGCCTAATGGCGCCCTGGTCTGTCCAGCTGTGAAGCCTGGACGTTCTATGACTGGCTATTCCCGCATCCCGTGGTTAGATGTGATTGGGGTCAAGGATAAGATAAAAAATCCGTGGGTGGAATATGATGTGGCTTCTTTCAAATATTGTTGTGTTGTGTGGGTCATATTGCGTTCTTGAAGGGGGGGGGCATATTCTCAAAGCTTGCCAATAATGATACATAGGGTACAATAGGGGCGGAAGCCGTTTGTCACCATCTGAGCCACAGCATACAGGTATTTTTTATTAGAACAAGGTACGGGGCTGCCAGACAGTTTCTTAAATGTTTGGGCCATTTTGCTAACAAAAGTTTCTTACGTGTTTCTTATATCTTTAATGCCGGAAGTGTAGAGTTTATTTAGTTTGGTCAAGGAGGCTCAAGGAAACATTTTTGAGTGAGCTGGGAAAATTAAAACTGCAAATTACAAAAGTTTCTTGGCTTTTAAATTCACGAAGAGTCATTTTAGCTTTCGAAAAATTGAGCATACCATTTCTTATAAGCGGTTTATTATAAGAAAATGAGTGTAGGTGTATCTGACGTTTCAAAATTTTGTACCACAACAAACAACCCTTTCAAAAATTGGATAAAGCAACCAGCCATTACCTAAACTACTGACAAACCAAAAAGCTATTTCACACTTCTTTTCCTCGTTATAAAAGACGTGTTGCTTTTCCGGAAGGGTTTTTGGTACCCTTTTTGATTAACCATCAAAATGGAAAATCTTACTTCAGTAACTTAATTTGAGATGAAATAATAGGCATGAGAATTTTTCAAATCGCAGTATTGAGAAGGACAACTGCAAGAGAGTTTTTGACGACCTCTTGCTATATTCATATACCAACCAGCAATTTCCCTTGCCGTCAATGAGTGCCCTTTTGTTTGTTATTACAGGAGATGCCAGGGACTCGCCCGAAGAGGAAGAAAAACGATTGGCAATACACCGAGGAGAATGTTAAACAGGCACTTTCCGATGTAAAGAATGGCAGCTCTATAAGAAAAGCATGCAAAGAAAATGGACTGCCGAAGACAATGTTAATAGTAATAGTTAAAAGGGGAAAAATCTCAAAGAATGGAAAAGAGACTGTTTTAACTTCAAGAGAAGAGGACAGAATTGCAGAATGGGTAAAAGAAATTGCTCGTTGAGGCTTTGGCAAAACAGCTGAACAAGTACGGGAAGGCGTGAAGCAAGTGCTGGACAGAGCTGGCAGGAAAGTGAAAATCTTTAATGGCAATCGCCCGGGGAGATCATGGTGGTTTGGTTTTTTGCGCCAGCATCCAGACCTTCGTATGCTGCGACCAAGGCCACTGCAACTATCAAGAGCTTCAGCATGCACAAGAGAAAAGGTTTTTGGGTGGTTCGATAGCTTCGAGAGTTTTTGAAAGAACATAATATCGCATCAGCATATCAAATTTATAACTGTGTTGAGTCTGGCTTTCTCTGCAAGCTTGCAAGCTTGTTCCAGCAGCAAGGTTTATGCGGAAAAAGTTATGAAGCGTGCATTTCATATGTCAAGCTCCTCGAAGACATTGATCACTATGCTCCAGTGCATCTCTGCCAGTGGGTCAGTCCTTCCATCAGCAGTTTACTTCCCTGGAAAGTCATTGAATCCAGAATACTGTTTAGGTTTTCCCAGTAATGTGTTCATTGGCTTCTCGGACAGTCGTTGGATGGAAACATATCAATTCTATGCCTGGGTTCCAAATCACTTTGTCCATCAGATTCCTCCAAGACGCCTGGTAGTTCTGCTGATCGACGGTCATCTGCCGTAATATAAATCTGCTGTTCTTTTAACAAACTGTCTTGAAATCTTTGAAATCAATTCTTCATCAAAACTGTGTCGACAGCACAGTTATGTTATGAAGAGTATATCTATTTTCTAATAAGAAACCAAGAATTGGGGCCCAGTACTGAAAGTTTCCTAAAATTATCAGATTTTCAGTACTTGGATTTTCTTACGAGTTTCTTAATGGTTTCATAATAGTCTTCTTGTTCACCACATGTCCTCTTACGAACATGAAAATAAAATGAAAATATTTCAAGTTTTATTTTCCCAGTTTCTTAATTTTTTTGGCGATCTGAGAGTTGAGTTTCTTATCAGCAATTTCTTAAAAAAATACGTGCAATGGCTGCGATGATTCATGTTGCCTCTGCGGTGGCGGCTATGTCATTTTACTGCGGTCTGCTTGGGGTGATAGGGCCTAAATCAGCGACTCTGGACAGCGCTGTGTTTGAGTCAATGTAGCACCAAGCCAATGAAACGGATGATGTATATCTCACTACCTGATTTATAGAATGAGTTGAGGAGCCTGTTCAAGGTGAGTTTCTTTGCTTTGCGGCACCATTTTTGCTTTGCGGCAAATCTTCGTTTTCTGACAAGTGGACTGACCAGGGCGACAGTACTCTACCACTTTCTGACGAGCTGTGATACCCATTTCACCGAAGAACCCCTTTCTATCCTGGAGACTCTGTAAAAAATTCTTAAAATAAACAAAATGTATGAGATTGTGCGAGTGATTGCTGGTATACAAGTTGTTGTATATATTACCTGCATTGCATTGGTAAACCAGTAAAATCCAATCACATACTCTAGCATTCCAAAGCGCATCATGTCTAGGGCTAGAACTGGTATCTCATCAACCTTCCTGCACAGAGCATAAGCGAACCGATAAACAGAATTGGGACGTCCCTCATCATGAAGGCGTTTCATTGCTTGCAGACGCACAGCGGTATAGGAAGACAAATTCTCTTGCAAACCATAATCTTTTGCAGCAGCCATTGAAAACAAATTGTCCAAAGTTTTCTTACGATCATTAGCATAATGATTTGAGCATATCTCTGACACAATACTATGCTGATGTGATTTTGGCAATTGGAGAGCAATACATCTAACAATTTCAAACTTTCTGTCATCTTCTGCATTAATTCAATTATGACTTTTTGGTATTCCACTGACAATTTGCTCATTTGTGCTTTGGCTTCTGTAATCAGAAAATCAGAAAATCTCAGCCACAAGCTATTAACCACTCTTGATTCCACTGACAAAGCTGCAAAGAAAAATGGAAGTGCTGCCTTACCATAATGTACCACCCTAAATGCTTTATCTATCAGCAGTTTTCAAAACATGGGCATCAGACATAATTGGATGTTTATCAGCTTCTCTAAAAAATTATTGCCTCTGTGTTTGCTTTGCAATGATAATGCCAAAAATGCAAATTATTAACACAAGCAATCCCTTTTCTGCTTACCTCCACATTTCTAGCAAAGACTGATAGCTTTCTCCCTCCTTGACCCTGCTCCTTGACCAATGTTTCTTTTAGTGTCAGCAGATACTTGGCTGGTCGGATTTTGAACAGGGATGAGATATATTCTGATCGTTCAATTTCACAACCAATCTGTTATCACTTAATCAAATATATATATGCAGGTACTTGTTGGGGAGATCTGTCGACCAGAATCTTGACCGTGTTTAGCAAGTGGCCTGGTTCGGCAAAAGTTGTCGATACTGGGCAGCCGCAGTAGGAATTTTGTTAGCGGCCATGTTTTTGTTGTTGTGTTGTCGGTTGTCACACTCGCACAAGGCTGCAGCGAGAGGCTGATGAATGTTTACACAATTTTACTGTAAAGTTTTACAAAATATTTTTAAGCAGAGCCGAAGAAGAGCCCAAAGGAAAGAAAAGATATCCTTCAAAGGCAGCTGTAAGAAATCATCATCTTATATGGACGCAAACAAGTGTTGAATGTACTTTATGTATGATCCTGGCTGCTGTAAAGATCGCCTTGCCCGCTTCAAATTCAGGTTCATGTTTCAGATTCCATATGGCCAACATTCATTCAACAAGAGATTTCTTGCTGCCACTTTTACGCCATGAATTGGTTAACGTTGAGAGCATGTGGAGCACTGCTGGTTAGTGTTGAGAGCATGTGGAGCACTGTTGTGGAGCACTGCTTTTCTGCTCGAAAATTGTGAAACTGGAGCTCACATATTTGTTTCTTTACTGACTCCTATCCTGTTCACTTGCATGCGCTGCCGTAAAGCAAATTTAAATGGGTAAGGCCGAAAAGTCGGAGATGTCGGAGATGTTGGAGCAATTTCTCAAACTTTTTCATCTCTGACTTTTCGTTTTTCCCCTATATGCTACAAACGAAAAGTCGGAGATGTCGGAGCAGGGATTTTTCTCCCTTAATTCAGTAAATTCTGATTGTAAAATGCCCTTCTTCTAAGGCAGTTTCCCACGCTTTGTAGCAGTGTTGTTAGAAAATAGCCTCGGAGATTTTCCTCCGACTTTTCGTTTTTCCCCTATATGCAAAAAACGAAAAG
>REGL01003835.1:4027-14596 GCA_004194395.1 Aurelia aurita complex sp. Pacific
TCGTTAATAGGCTACAGCCATTTCGATAAGAACTAAATCGTGCATTGCAATTGCAAGTAGATATTCAATTACTTTGAGGCAAGCTATGTGCATGATCTCATTCTTCGAACATGGCTAATGGGGGCCTTTAATTCCAATAGGTGATTGTCTCCATCATTTAAACAGGCCAAGAATGATTCCCTCATGCAGGAATCAGATGGTTTGACTCCAGACAAGATGAAAAACAAGCTTGCATTACTCATTCTCGTTGGTAAAAAACCTGTCAGGATAAAGCCATGCGCTAGGATTCTGCCAACTGCTTCATACTCGGAACTCCCATACTTTGAGCCAGGCGCTGACTGGACATATACTTCCTTTTCTCCTTGTTGGGGAGACGAGGTCTCGATTCTATTGTGTAGAACAAAAGCGTAACTGGTTTGTTCACAGAGCGATCGGCTTCATGCGGTAGATGCGCATGCGTATTACAGTTAGGTTTTGAATTACTGCTAGGCTAGAGTTCTAACAAGGAATAACAAGGAAAATAAATTCGCGGCAATCTTCACTCGTTGTTATCAGGGTATGGGTATGCAGGGAAACAACAGCCCACAGCTCGACACAGTTTAATGCTGTAGAGTGCTTGTGTCATGAGACAAATACCCGTCTGTCCAAGTGGTGCGATGCCTCTTTGCTCAGCCTAAACATAGGGTCGTAAGTTCCGCCCAATTGTGCACAGCAGTCGTAATCGTTTGTTGTGGATAATAGACGGGGGCAGCAACGCATTGATGTTAAAATTGCTAATACGCATGCGTATCTACTGTATGCACGGGGGGACATTTAATTTCCGCAAACAAACCCGATCTCATCTCCCCAACAACTCCATACATCTGGCTTTCAGTAAATTTTTTCCAAAAGAGAGTGAAAAACTCCCTTGTAAGGCCATCGATATCTACACCATCTTCACCAAGGAAGCTCACACTGAGCCTGCAAGTCGAGATGGAGGCATCCTTATGAAATTCTATTGCTTGTTTAACTATATCAGATCTTCCGATGATAAGCTCTTGTATGGTGGTCATTTGTTGAAGGGTTTGTCTGTGCAAGTGGTTTATTGATGTCAAGGAAGGGATCTTCGGTCCTACTTCTTGATTAATACCATCCTCCTCCAAGCTCTCTTGCATGTTTGCAGATGTCTCAATAGTTCTTTGGTCCTCTCTCTCGTGCCATTCAAATGATAGATGCTCAGCCTGCTGTCCTTTGGCAAAAGAAACTCTTCTCCTTGCTGCTGGTACACAATGGCTATGTCGCTATCAGCTGATATGCCAAGTTGACCTTTTATCTCTGTCATTGCATCTTTAGCAGGCAAGCTCCTTGGCATTGAAATTCGTTTGGTGGTACCACGAAAATTCACATTTAGTCACATTTAGACTTCGGTTTCTTCGAGGGGTTGGCGAAGATTGGGTTCCATTGGCCGGCGGTGCAGCAATGACTACAGGTTGTGGTATGGCTGGCTGGTTTGTTTGTTCTTTCTGGTGGGATGTTAGGCTGATCTGAAATCATCCTGTCTTGAGATACTGCAGGTACTGACTCTGTTATCTCCTCCTCCCCTACGATGGTTTGAGGTGACACGTGCTCCCCTCCTTCTTGCACCACTGTAATGCCCTTGTAACGCATTTCTTTTATTTCTTTCAATTTTGTTGACGGAAATTCTAAAAGCTTACTGTTCTTCTCAAACTTGAAGAGCCTGAAGGGTTTTTGTTCGAACTTTGGACAAAGCTCTCGTATCCTGCCATCAAATTGATTTTGGCTTAGGTCTAGCGAGAAGCAAACTGATTTTAGATTGCCATTGGCTGCGTCGATACACAAGTCTGGATAGCCTGAGAGAACAGTTAAATAACTTTGAGTTCGATAAACTATCCTCGTATTCTGCAAATATATGTACACGCATGTTTGATAAGAAACCGTTCACAACAAATTGCAAAAGGATAAACTATCCTTGTATTCTGCAAATATATGTACACGCATATTTGATAAGAAACCGTTCACAACAAATTGCAAAAGTTATTTGCAAAAGCAAAAGTCACCATAGCTAAATTTTAAATCAGGAATTAAACATGGAATGCATTACCAACAATTTTGTCGCTCCATCGTGCATAGAATCACAGTCGCAGCAGCAAGAAACGCAACAGACCTAACTGGAGTTTACACATGCACTCTTTTTATAAGAATAATGTTTATAAGAATATTTGGGCTCAGAATAATCTAATTTTCAAGAATATTGCTCAGCCTCAGCCACGAGTGGTAGGAGACTGCTGTGTTAGCCTAAAGAAATGCTCAAATAAAGAAATATATCTTTCTTATTTATTGTCTTCGGCCTAATATCCGCGACCCTGTGGGCGCCGCCACATTGCATTAATCCTACGCATGCGCATTTAGTGCTCGCAATCCCTCCTAGGCACTGCGTAGGATCAATGCAATATGGCGGCACCCACAAGGTCACGAAAAATTAGGCCGAAGACAATAAACAAGAAAGAAACAACCAAAGTATTGTAGGTTTGAATGAATATGTTTCTTTGTTTTGGCAGTTTTTTTGGGCTAACACAGCAGTCTGCCACCACTCATGCATCAGCTCGCATACGCGCATTAAGAAACTGCCCAAGAAACTCAATTCTCAGATCGCCAAAAAATTAAGAAACTCCAGTAGTGGGACAGTAGCTGAGGACAGACGCATGTGGAAACAATTGGTGAAGGACATTATGACGGTTAACCGTTAAACATGTATAGATGATGATGAAGAGTAGTGGGAAAATATAAGTGGGTACATTGAGGCATTTTGCCTTAATGTAAGTTTAAATCAGGGAGCTAGGAGTTGGGCCTAAGTTGCATTTTGCTGAACATTGCTAAATGTCTCATTGCCTAGTCATACTTTGCATGGCAGTCACAAGGTACATCCCCCGCACGTGTGCGTCATAATTGCATCATGTGTCTCACCTGACATCCTAGTTCCGGGTTCACATGTCGCAATCACCTATACGTAAGCAGCTTTCAGCCAATCAATTGATAGAACGTAATACCTCATTTCATATTTGGCTTGCCTTGCTGGCAGTATTTAAGTCTGTCCTTGTGCTACATTTTGACGACGTGAAGGTCGATTGGAGGTTCTTATTTCGAAAATGTTTTGCATGAATGCAGGATTTAGCTGGTTTACAGTTTTAAAAATCTCAATGCAGAGGCCCGGGGGGGGGTACTTCACATATTTTGGGTACAGGGACGTGCCATCGGGAATTGCTTTGTTTTTCTAATGACTTGACCGACCAGGCATCGAATTACTTTTGTCTGTAATCGCTAATCGCTTTGCACTTGAGTGTCAATCAAAAGTAGCGGGTCCTATTGTAATATTATCTGTCCTTGTTAGTCGTGCATTGAACGAAAAAGCATTGTAAGGTTTCCTATCTCAAAATTTCTACCGGGTGAGTCTATAAAAAGAATCCCCATTTGAAAGGTCACCACTCCCTGGATATCAAGGCGATGATATCGGAAAGTATATAGTTTAATGGAAGACATGTGCAAATCCACTTAAAAATTTACCTAACTGAAATCGGCCAATCCGCTCTGAAATTATGAGGGGTTTTCTCGAGAAATCCGCTTCAAAAAACCTTCAAAACGTCAACGAATTTCCCTAGCATTTCTGCCTTACACGCGTTGGTACGTGCTATCCTCTTGGGGGGATAAACAAGTCTTCTCTCGGTATAAATAACCTATTCAAGGGGATTCCATTCTCCCAAGAGGACAAATACATAAATACAAGTGAGTGTCGTCATTTTTAGAAAGGAAAACCAAGCGAAATTTGCTCATTGTTTTAATTCGTTTTTGCAGGTTTTTGGAAGGGGCCTCTGTAGAAAATCTCCTATATCCACAGGAAGGAATGGTCGATTACAACCGGATAAATGACTGAAACTAATTTAACATAATGCCAATAAAACAAGACAGTTTTCAATATTATTGCTTTGATATTCAGGGAGAAGTGGCCTGCCAAACGGGGATTCTTTTGTTTGACTCACCCATGTACAAGAATATTAAAAGTACATTACGTTCATTTTGATTTGGATCGGTCTTCTTTGTCACTCTCTGCAATTGTCTTAAATGCACCAATCATCTGTACAACACTAATGATATTCTTTGTGACACAAATTGGCAGGGAAATAATTGCAAGCACCTTCCACAAACCAACTTTGACTGCAACTAGGTTCACTGCAAGGAGAAATAGGCATTTGCAATCAATGCTTTGTAATAAGTTTTTAACATTCTGGGGGTAAAGGGAAACATAGGGCTCAAATCTTTAAGAAGGTGGGTGTAAAATTCTATTACAGTTTTCTTTGAAATAAATGGCTTGAAAGGAACTTGGGGCGTTTTGCCGTAAATCTACCGTGGAAATTTATTGATATCTTGATTTGTTTTAAAATGGCGGCATTTATTGAATTTGAGACTACGACGTCATCAAAGTTCTAAATCCTAAACCAGAAGAGCTACAGATTTCTGCTTACCACTATATTGTAGACCTTCCTAAACTATAGTTTTCTTGAAGGTTATATCATTTTTCCTCTAGTGGTTTAGGATTTACGATGATTTAAATGTTTCAAAATTTTCCATAAATTTCTTCAAAAATAATAAAATTGCTGCCATTTTGAAAAAAAATCAAGATATCTAAAAATTTCCACGGCAAATTTACAGAAAAGTACCTTAAGTTCCTTTCAAGCAATTCAATTCAAAGAAAAATGTCATAGAATTTTACACCCACCTTTCTAAAGATTAGAAAGATTTGAGCCCTTTTTACCCCTAAAATGAACAGGGTCTTTCACAAAAAACAATTCTCAGAAATAATGGATATTCACTTCAGACATTTGCACCTCATTTTGAGTCCAATTTCCCATACCTAAAAATTCCGCACGCACGGATAAGTGTTCAGTACTAGTACACCAAAACTTGCTTAGAAAATTTCCTGGGAAATTTCCTGCCTTTTCCATACGGGTTTTCTCCAAATTTTGATCAAAATGTTAATTTTGCCGTTCTTTCAAAAGGCCATGTCACACAGAAATGTCATCTGTTGATCAAAAATGAAAGCGTTATTTCGAAGGTAAATCTTTGTACTTCAAATAGGAACAAAACAAATAATTATATCTTTTACAATTCCTCGGATATAAGTCGATTTTTAACTGAAACATGGATATTTATAGATTTGTTTACATTTTGGCGATTGAGCCCCTTTAGCTCTTTTTATTGCAAAAGTAAAGAAAGCTCATGAAAGACGACATGTGAATCAAAACTTGTGTACTTACAGACAGGACCAGAACTAAAATGTAGCATGTATAACATCGCAAAAAAGACTTCATTTCCAGCACACATGATGGATAGCACAACCTACAGAAAAATATGTATAAAGAAACATTAAGAAATAGAAAAACGTCACAAGAATAAGCCATGTGCCAGCTAAATTCTACCACAATAAAGAGGGAACATAATAGCCAGACTATGCTAATACACGTTTTTTATAAGAAACTGGTTTATAAGAAACTAGTACTACGATGACCAAAAATTTAAGAAACTCTAGTACTATGCTCAAGAACAGATAAGAAACTCTAAAACTTTATTCCTGCATGTCTCTCTTATTCTATATCTCTCTAACAAAGGTACCTTAGTCTTTTCTTGACTTTTAACTGCAAAATTGGTAAATTTTGCCTTGATGTGCATGGCTTCTTCTTGATGACAATGTCAATGCAAAAATGGAAGCTCTTTGTCGAGAAGAAGGCTCAACTTCGAACAATACCGGAATTTTAGGCCCAAAAAATAAGAAACTAATTAAGAAACTTTTACTACTAAAACACCGAAATTTTCATGCAAAATTAAGAAACTTTTAGTACGAAGTGCTGATCCAAGTTTCTTATAAAAAAAACGTGTAGCCAATATCTTAGAATTGCAATTATGAATATATTGTAGGCAAGATAAACATTTTGTCTGTACCTNATTTACTGTTGGAAAACCAACTAGCCCTATTCTTAGTGTAAAAGAAGGCTACAGGTTTCTTTCTTTGAACCTGAGTTACTCGAATTACCAGAAATTATGTGCTACCACTGGTAAGGAGGTGTGTTACCCCAGATAACGCAGCGATGCATTATGTCAAAATTGACCTCAACATGTACAGATTTGGAGAAAAGAAGATCAGTGCCTGGTTTTGAAAGAATAACTGAACAAATTTGCAACTGCCATTCAAGAAACTGCCCAACTGTCCGAGATGCATTCAATTTCAAAGCGGAATGTTTACAAAACTGACCAAAACTTGAAAAAGCTGACATCTCCACTACCAAGGGGCTAGAAGGATTGTGTCCTTCATTGCTAAGTTTTAGGAGTCCCCCTGTCTTCAACATCTAAGATTTGGAAATTTTGCAATACGTTCTCAGGTTTCTACAAGCACTTTAATTATTTTTTCTGGACTATCTAGACAGTTTATTTAGAAATGAGAATAACATTGGAGAATAGTGGAGAAATGAGCCAAAAACACTTAAAGATCAACATCAGTTTTAAGGAACCCCCTGGTTTCCTAAAAAATCCCAAATTGAAACAGGAATAGACTCATCAGAAAATTATATGTTTAAGCTTTCAAAAAATTTCCAAATGGTTTATATACATCAAATAGTCTCGGATATATTCAAATTTAAAAGTCGGACACTTTTCTTGGGACACCCTGCCCTGTATAACTTCAAGAAAACAGAGTCCCACTTTATGTTTCGAAACCTGGTCTTTGTTTAGATAAAAAAAATCATTAACGGTGATATGGGGAATTGGGTTGTCACAAAACATGTAATATAATTCAAAGGTTCTGAATCAGACATTCCCCTACTTTTCATGCTGTTAATTCCCATATGGGACTAAACTTCTCCACTGAACTTTCTGTCATAGCTTATAATATCACATCTTTACTTTCTACAAAACTAAATTTGCTTTCAGAAACCCTCAAAGAAAATCCCCCTAAATCAGATATGTGTTAGAAAAGACACAGTGTTGGGATTAAGATGAATTCTCATAACACACAAACAAATATCTAAACCTAAAACACAATACAATACAGTAGACAGTCCTTTAGCATATTATTTAATAATTATTACAGTATAGTAATAATCTGCNAAAAGCTGACATCTCCACTACCAAGGGGCTAGAAGGATTGTGTCCTTCATAGCTAAGTTTTAGGAGTCCCCCTGTCTTCAACATCTAAGATTTGGAAATTTTGCAATACGTTCTCAGGTTTCTACAAGCACTTTAATTATTTTTTCTGGACTATCTAGACAGTTTATTTAGAAATGAGAATAACATTGGAGAATAGTGGAGAAATGAGCCAAAAACACTTAAAGATCAACATCAGTTTTAAGGAACCCCCTGGTTTCCTAAAAAATCCCAAATTGAAACAGGAATAGACTCATCAGAAAATTATATGTTTAAGCTTTCAAAAAATTTCCAAATGGTTTATATACATCAAACAGTCTCGGATATATTCAAATTTAAAAGTCGGACACTTTTCTTGGGACACCCTGTATACCTTCAAGAAAACAGAGTCCCACTTTATGTTTCGAAACCTGGTCTTTGTTTAGATAAAAAAATCATTAACGGTGATATGGGGAATTGGGTTGTCACAAAACATGTAATATAATTTAAAGGCTCTGAATCAGACATTCACCTACTTTTCATGCTGTTAATTCCCATATGGAACTAAACTTCTCCACTGAACTTTCTGTCATTGCTTATAATATTACATCTTTAATTTCTACGAAACTAAATTTGCTTTCAGAAACCCTTAAAGAAAATCACCAGAATTACATATAAATTTCTCATTTAAAAATCAAAATTACTGCACCTGGCATGATTCAAATTTAGATCAAGTGCTGGTTGAACAATCAAATTATGGATTGGTGTACTGGTGTGATTGCTGGACTGGCATAATCTTGACTTGAGTTCCAGTCCTGCTTGGTGGAGCGATTTTAATTTTTGCATATGAAATAAATATTTAAGTTTAGTCAAATGTCAGCCCGTCCCCAAATTATTACCAGCTATAGAAAAGTCATTACCTGTACATATGGGCCCAATGGCTTGCAATATCTAATGCCACTAGGAACTGGAAAGCTAGCATCCATTTTGGGTAAAACAAAGCCAAGACCATTAGAAGGCAAGTAGTTGCACATCTGAAGAATGGAAATAATAAGATAACAATAAAAATCAATTCAGTTTCTCTTCCCAATTTGCATCATTCTAGTATGAATATTCATCTAACATAAGTACAGCTATTCTAGCAAAAAAATCTAAGAGAATGTTGCAAATCAAATCATTTCAGAAAATCATCACAGAAAATACTTCCATAGTNCAGCACACATGATGGATAGCACAACCTACAGAAAAATATGTATAAAGAAACATTAAGAAATAGAAAAACGTCACAAGAATAAGCCATGTGCCAGCTAAATTCTACCACAATAAAGAGGGAACATAATAGCCAGACTATGCTAATACACGTTTTTTATAAGAAACTGGTTTATAAGAAACTAGTACTACGATGACCAAAAATTTAAGAAACTCTAGTACTATGCTCAAGAACAGATAAGAAACTCTAAAACTTTATTCCTGCATGTCTCTCTTATTCTATATCTCTCTAACAAAGGTACCTTAGTCTTTTCTTGACTTTTAACTGCAAAATTGGTAAATTTTGCCTTGATGTGCATGGCTTCTTCTTGATGACAATGTCAATGCAAAAATGGAAGCTCTTTGTCGAGAAGAAGGCTCAACTTCGAACAATACCGGAATTTTAGGCCCAAAAAATAAGAAACTAATTAAGAAACTTTTACTACTAAAACACCGACATTTTCATGCGAAATTAAGAAACTTTTAGTACTATGTGCTGATCCAAGTTTCTTATAAAAAAAACGTGTATTCCGAACAGGATGTTTGGGATTTTTAGGGAATTTTCTTGAAAACGAAAAATTTAATGTCTTTAATATATCTTATTCAATGTCTTACCACAAGAAATGTGCGTACATTTCCTGTGGTGAGACATCAAATAAAAGATAAAAGTGGATACACGGATTACAAGAAATCTTCATAGTAAAAAAGTGATAAAGCTCGATCCTTTAAGGAAAACTCCCTTCAAAATCNTTAAGAAACTCTAGTACTATGCTCAAGAACAGATAAGAAACTCTAAAACTTTATTCCTGCATGTCTCTCTTATTCTATATCTCTCTAACAAAGGTACCTTAGTCTTTTCTTGACTTTTAACTGCAAAATTGGTAAATTTTGCCTTGATGTGCATGGCTTCTTCTTGATGACAATGTCAATGCAAAAATGGAAGCTCTTTGTCGAGAAGAAGGCTCAACTTCGAACAATACCGGAATTTTAGGCCCAAAAAATAAGAAACTAATTAAGAAACTTTTACTACTAAAACACCGAAATTTTCATGCAAAATTAAGAAACTTTTAGTACGAAGTGCTGATCCAAGTTTCTTATAAAAAAAACGTGTAGCCAATATCTTAGAATTGCAATTATGAATATATTGTAGGCAAGATAAACATTTTGTCTGTACCTTACTGTATAAGGTGCATAAATATACGGTTTATCACCCATCTTTACCAACAGAAGTTTCTCTTTAAAGGGCATACTGTGTGTCATTAGCTGATTGGTTAATGGAATACAATTATCTCTATTGTTTATTTCAAAGCACAGGATGGAGGCTGAATTTTCATAGCAATAAAAGTTTATGAAGCACAAATAAAAAGTCATGAAGCAATGGAATTTCACTCCAAGCTTCTTTGTTATATTAACCAATTGCTAACGTGACATATCTCCTTTAATCTTTGCTCCTTTCTCATAACTTGAATAATATAACTAATTTTGCAAAAAATCTTACTCTTGAGGTATAGTAGAGCTTGAGAATGGGGTTGTATGTTTCTTCTGTTGTTTTATGACTTGTCTTGCCTTTCATCATAGAGCTACAAAACAGAAAACACAAAATTGTTGAGACAAACTGAATTTAAACAGGTCTGTTGAAATAATACAGGGTGTCCCAAAAGTGTCCGTCTTTTAAATTTTAATAAATCAGGAAATATTTGGTCTATATGAACCGTTCTGTATCATTTAAGAGCTGAGACATGTAATTTTCTTGTGGGCCTATTGCACGTCAAATTTGACGAATGCAAAGAAACCAGGGGGTTCTCAAAAGTATGGCCAATTTTTACAAGTTTTCTTGACCTTTGCTCTACTATTGTCTAACTTTACAGTGATATTTACTGTTGGAAAAACAACTAGCCCTATTCTTAATGTAAAAGAAGGCTACCGGTTTCTTTCTTTGAACCTGAGTTACTCGAATTACCAGAAATTATGTGCTACCACTGGTAAGGAGGTGTGTTACCCCAGATAACGCAGCGATGCATTATGTCAAAATTGACCTCAACATGTACAGATTTGGAGAAAAGAAGATCAGTGCCTGGTTTTGAAAGAATAACTGAACAAATTTGCAACTGCCATTCAAGAAACTGCCCAACTGTCCGAGATGCATTCAATTTC
>REGL01003836.1:0-11775 GCA_004194395.1 Aurelia aurita complex sp. Pacific
ATCGCTGGAACAGAAAAACTTGAGTGGATGCGCAGACTTTACCTTTCCCTTTAAACCTCTAACTCGTCCACAATAGTAAAGTCTGCACGCAGGCTACGTGATTGACAGCCCTTAATGAAAGTTGAAGCAAAGAGCTTATGCTCTTACCAATCTCTAATTATGGGTAACCGCTAGTCACGAGAATTAAATTATAAAAATGTAAAGCCTGACATTTAATTGCCCATCCAAAATTAGGAAAACTCATTGATGCTTTCGCTATCTCCCCCCTTTACTCTGTTTCATAGTCAATAGTTTGGGTGAGCGGAGAGTATCTTTTGCCTCCAGGGGGAATAGGGTTAACTGACAGATGCTGTAAAATGTTCATTACATCTAAAAGGATGGTAGCATCTGACAAACATTTTTTATTCGATAAAAAGATTCTGAGTCTACGCTTTGATTCTTCTACGCTCTGAGTCTACGCATTGGTTTCAAATCTTTAAAAAGGTCTCTGTAAAATTCTATGATCTACGGTATATCTTTGAACCAAAAATAGCTTCAAAGAATATTTAGCTACCTCGCTAATTCAACAGTTGCAGTGTTCTGAAATCTTACATGTTTTAGAATTAGAACAAATTCTTAAAAAATTACACTCATCGTAATTTCTAAACTTTTTGACGAAAAGATTTCCAGGAAAACCACAGTTTATCAATGTCCCGATATGGAATCCACAGTTTATCAATGTCCCTTGTTGTTTTTCTATGTGGCAACGTTTAAATCACCCCTTTTAGCAACTTATTTTATCTTATGGCAGTTTATCTCAGTTAGCCAGGTAGAACTACCAAAGTAACTAAAATTTGAGAACTTGAGAGTTCAGTGAAATCGAAGGCGATGTTTTTTTGTTTTAAAGACATCCACCACTGCCATCGGTCACAGCAACCCTAGTTGCCTCGCATCACACTAAATACTCTTCTATCGCACAGTAACTAAGTGCTGTTCGCTGAGATCATGAAGGTTGCTTTCTGCTATCATGGAAAACTCGTAATGTGTCCAAGATCAAAACTCTCTGCACAGCACCCTAGGTTTCTGCCCTTCACAGCGGCTAGGAATCATAAACTTGAGCATTGGTTCCACACCTTTAAATCGGTGTAAAAGGTGCTGATAAAACATTAGCTAGTTATCTTCTATAATCCTACTGTTGCATTTTTAAGAAATCTTAATGTTTTTTCGAAATTACAGCATATGCTATGCTTCAACTCATTTGAGGATGTGACGTCATCAAATTTATAAATCGTTAACCAGAAGAGTGATACACTTTACTTGATTGTTTCTAGGATTCTAGGAATTTTTACAGAAGTCATGGGTTGATACCGTAGAAGCTCTCTTAAGCCTTTGAGGTGCTTATTTAATTTCTGACACACCAGAGCGCCCTCATTTAAACATATAGCTCATATAATCATTTAATCATATTCTCTAATAAAGCTTATTGGAGAGGGGGCTTATTCACAAAATCAAATGACAAGGATACATATGATTGCATTTATATTCTTTTACCTCATATTTTGCGGATTCAATATACAATTTTACTAGTCAAATACCTAAATTCGACACAGTTTTATTCTAAACCATATGAAACTTAATATTCAAACTTGTTTAGCTAAATTTTTGGAAGATCTTTGGTATATTCTGGAATTTGATATCAGTGGGGGGGGGGCTTGATAAAGAGGTGGGGTTTTTACAATTTTTGCTCCGAGGGGAGGGACCTATATAAGAGAGGGGGACTTATTAGAGCGCTGGGCGAAATAGAGCTTTTTACGGTATAGAATTTTTAATACGGCCAATCAGTTCTTAACCTCATCAAAATATTTAAAAAACAGGCATCCATTTCAATCATCTGGAGTGTTATGTGCTAATGACCATGTCATCCTCAGACGATGCAAGTTAGAGTACACATCTCGATGACCTTAAACTTAAAATAAAAGGTCACAGCTTTTTGGAAATTGCACTGCAGAGAAATGTCTTCTTACTCAATATCAATGATACAAAAGTCTTTTGATAATGCTTGGTTTTGAAGATCAAGGCATTTCAGCCAGGCATTAATTTAAGGATTTTTCATCACTGCACAAAACAGCGTAGGGTAAAACGGGGTAAAGTGAACTATTTTGGAGGTTTTTCAAGGATATCCTAAAGGGATTGTAGCTGAGGGCAAACTTTTTAACGTTGTTTTGACATTATGTCTTTGGGTCAGTTTATCCAGCAAAAATACTTTTTAAATCCTTTTCCATTGTCTCACAACAGAGCTTTCTTTGGCGACCGCTCTGCCTAGTTCACTTTACACCAGACCGGGGTAAAGTGAACTACTCAGCAATTGTTCGATAAAACCAAAATGATGCTGGTAATACCCGAACACATGATTTATTTTGAAACTCTAAGGAGTTCTTCGCATGCCAAAACGAAACAAACCCAAAAATTTCACAAGAATGATATTAAAGAAAATTAAATTGTGACCTATGTTGAGAACGATCTGTGCAGATCAAATATTAACCAAAAACTGTTGTCTAAGTCACAAATTCGAGTCAAATTGCGAGACCTGAATACAAGTCGATGAAGAATAATGGGAATATACTTGGAAAATACTATACTGTATATAAATACCAAATTACCACAAAGAAAAACAATATTTTCAAAGTAGTTCACTTTGCCCTGAAAACTGCGCCCAGAAGTAAAACCAAAAATAGTTATAAATCTATAAAAATTATCAATATTCTAATTTCACCGTGATGGCCATTCATCCTTTCCATGTCGATAGGTATACTTGCTTCATCAAATCCCAACAAAATTCTTGGATCAGTAACCGCATTTTTGAATGAAGGTCAAACTTCGGCTGTCAGATTTTTGGAGGTTTTTCAGGGAGCTGGTATCACAATATATTTCTGTGTCATNCCTTCTATTTCTATGTTCATCCTTTCCATGTCGATAGGTATACTTGCTTCATCAAATCCCAACAAAATTCTTGAATCAGTAACCGCATTTTTGAATGAAGGTCAAACTTCGGCTGTCAGATTTTTGGAGGTTTTTCAGGGAGCTGGTATCAGAATATATTTCTGTGTCTGTGTGTCATTAGAGCGAAAAATTATTCTGCAAATCATGATTTTCTGAAGGCAGAATTATGAACCAAATGAGATTAAAAAGGTCTTCTTCATCTGACTTCATGTTCACATGAGAAAATAAAAAATCATGGATAGTTCACTTTACCCCGGTCGAAGCAAAATATCGACTGGACAATAGATCTTTTGAAATATTATGTTAGCGTACAAAAAAGTCTTTCTTGGCCCTTTCCTTTTGGAAAAAGTAAACACATGGTATGTGCTTCTAATCGATCAATATATAAATGAATTTCGTCTTGGGGTCAAAAATTATGACCAAAGATAGGAGCCCAAACCTAACAACCATAATTTCCCGAGGTTGTTTTTACTGCCTCGGGTAAAGATGCAAAAATGTTTTTATTTTCTGTGAGCACATATAACAAAGCATTGGACATAAATCATGTTTTATCATTGCATGTTTACTTTTAGAGAGAAGCGCGAATGTTCTGAGTAGTTCACTTTACCCCGTAGTTCACTTTACCCCGTCTTACCCTAAATTGCAGTTGTTTGGTCCGAAAGGGTGTGGCAAAAGGGTGTGGCAATAGCTTTGGCAAAGTCTCCTGCGTAAGACTTTTTAATAACCAGACAGGATTTGTCAATCAATTGCTGAGCACCATTTATTAGTTTCCACCTGGTGGCAAAACTGCGAGTACATGCCAGAAGTGCATAACTTTAGGGATCCAGCTGGGGAAGCCTTTTTATGTCACTAGGTATGATTTTATCTTATGAACTAGAAATCCTGTTCTTTTTGCTAACAGAGCGAATACATCCACGTACGAAATTGTTCTTTAGTTGAACAGCTGATACAAAGTATGAAAACTTATCTTTCAACCCGACGTACCATTAGAATATGCAGACAAAGTATGCAGGAACAAATCAATGACGACGATGATTGAATGCTTCCTCGAAATATTTGCTGCCATTTCCCAAAAACTAATGAATTTATCCTGTCCTTAGGAATAGAGAGGAACAAATTCAAGTCAGACTGACCTCAAAGTGTACATGAGATATAAAGGTATTAAATCTAAAATATCATCATATCAATTGCTATGTTCATATGTAATATGATTGGAGAATGTTTAAAATTGACTCATTTCGTACAGCAAATACATGAGTGACCTGACGGTGATTTAAAAACCATTCCAAATTAATTTTTCAAATCTGTCTTCTTCTTCAAGTCAATACACCCTTGAAGTCAATACCACCAATTCGTTTGTTTTCTGCAGGGAATTCAAACAAGCAATACTGCTGCTATACTTATATGGAGAAATACGAATACTGTAGAGGCATTTGGTCTACTAAGGGGCATGACTCACATCGACTATCCGCCGACAACCATGGCACCGCTCTTAAAGGCTACCTAGAATATTCACGCGAACACAAGACTATATTGATTTTCATTTTCCATTCCAGCACGACGTATCCACATTGCAGAGTTAGGAGCACCAATGCAGTCAGCAGAACATGTTTTAATGCACACTATTATATTTTGCACTGACAAGACACAAACAAGTTAAGCATCGTGCTAGTGTTGATATTCATGTTTATCTTTGTTCACAATCATAACTTTAAGTTAAAGATTGTGGTATTTCTGTCCACATACTTATTCATCCATTCGTCAGCGGGTCACCGCAAGCATCCTCGGATTCGACGATTGAGGCTGGTATCAAGGCCCTTCCTTTTCCGAAATATCTTCTCGAGGTTAACCTCGTTTATGAAAGCCTCTCTTTCAACACAGAAAACCCAAAGAAAACCTGCAATCCTTGCCAAAACTCTTGAAAAAAATCGCACATTTTTGCTCAGCTCTCCCCTCTTCCCCCCTACAATGTTGGTCCCTTGTGCGATTACGCATTTCTCACGGGCACAAAAACGCAGCCAAAGACATTTTCTTCATATTTGGTGATCAATGCTTTAGACCAACATTGTTCAGGGGGGCAGGGGGGCAGGGAAAAAGAGAAACAATAAGTTTCCTGCAATGTATTTTGGATGCTTCCTCAGACAAGAAAGCAAGAAATGACATGTTTTTTTCAAGTTGTTTTGGCAAGGATTGTAGGTTTAACGCAGGGTGTACTGGTTGGAACCACATTTACATAGGGATGCCCTGGTTGCTCTTTTCGGTTGAAAATTTGATCAAATATTCTTTTTTTGAGTCAGTGACTCGTAGTTGTTTCTTTTGGGTTCCTGAAATTCTGGATTACCTTTTTGGGTCTCAAATATGGGAGAAAGTAAAATCAAAATAGATAAAACATCATTTACAAACAAAAGTAAGATCAAGTAACATTACTGAAATCAAAATATTGAAATTTCCAAATAAATTATGAGAAATCCAATCAGTTACGGCACTTTTTCGCAGATTTATTTTTCGGGAACTATTTTCCTGCCAGGAATGATTATTTTGGGTTGATGCTGTGTACCACACCCTAAGGACCCCTATCCTGAATAAGCCTGGTGACCCCCTTGGGTCTCTTTGGTAAAAATGGGTTGGCTTTACTGTCTTGAAACCTCANCCTACAATGTTGGTCCCTTGTGCGATTACGCATTTCTCACGGGCACAAAAACGCAGCCAAAGACATTTTCTTCATATTTGGTGATCAATGCTTTAGACCAACATTGTTCAGGGGGGCAGGGGGGCAGGGAAAAAGAGAAACAATAAGTTTCCTGCAATGTATTTTGGATGCTTCCTCAGACAAGAAAGCAAGAAATGACATGTTTTTTTCAAGTTGTTTTGGCAAGGATTGTAGGTTTAACGCAGGGTGTACTGGTTGGAACCACATTTACATAGGGATGCCCTGGTTGCTCTTTTCGGTTGAAAATTTGATCAAATATTCTTTTTTTGAGTCAGTGACTCGTAGTTGTTTCTTTTGGGTTCCTGAAATTCTGGATTACCTTTTTGGGTCTCAAATATGGGAGAAAGTAAAATCAAAATAGATAAAACATCATTTACAAACAAAAGTAAGATCAAGTAACATTACTGAAATCAAAATATTGAAATTTCCAAATAAATTATGAGAAATCCAATCAGTTACGGCACTTTTTCGCAGATTTATTTTTCGGGAACTATTTTCCTGCCAGGAATGATTATTTTGGGTTGATGCTGTGTACCACACCCTAAGGACCCCTATCCTGAATAAGCCTGGTGACCCCCTTGGGTCTCTTTGGTAAAAATGGGTTGGCTTTACTGTCAGTGTGAAAAGAAAAATGCCTCCTGCAAATGAAATATACTTTGGCTTATACCTATTCATCAATCTGTTCACATTTGTGTTTCCTTGTGCGACTGCCGCGTATATTACCAGCACATGTGGTTGTAAGTATAGGCCAATATCTAGACCACTACACACGGTTTTACGCATTTTGGAAGGATCTGCGGGGTGTCACAATAAAAGTATTGAAAAATCGCGAAAATTCGCTTTTCGATTTTCAAACCTATTGTGAAAGTTTCTTTTTGATGTGTATTGTTAATGATTTAAAGGAAACTTGACGGGGTTGGTATCATTGTTGATAAAATAAGATTTAAACTATGAATGGTTTATTGTATTTTCTTTTCGTCTTTCCCTTGTAAAATTGGGTATTGACACAGGCGACTTGTGCGTTGTGACGTTGTCGAGCCGTTGTCACGTTCAAAGATCACCACCCTCTCTGACATTAAATTCAATGCAAATGTGGCTGTTGAGTTCTTGATTGTATTGGCAAGAAAACTTCAGGGCAGCAGCAACAACGTTTTGTATTTTGTATCTCATCATCTTTCAGCAAAATGCCTTGGTACCCTCCAGGGCTCGTTGAGTGAATAGACCGTTCTTTTATTTCATCTTGATCGTGCATAGGCACGAGAGATGCATCACTCCGTCGAAAAAGTGTACGAAATTTGAGAAAACAATAGGAGCTTTGGGATTTTTGGCATTTTGTGAGGAATTTTCCTTAAAACAGAAGGTTTTATAAGAGGTGAACAAAATGTTTAGGGTCTTTAGGGAGTGATATGCCCCTTGAATACGCTACGTTGCAGTGTGCCTTTATACTTGTTTGGTTTTAGCTGCCAACTTATTATTTTTTTACCTTTCAGCCATTGAACGGAAACTGAACAACACAACTGAACGAGACTGGCCAGATGGCCATCTCTTCAAAGAAAGAGAGAAACTTCAACTGTTCGTTGCTTACGTGAAAGAAAGTGCAGTTGGTTTTAGAGTAGGAAGAGTCACTTTTACATCTACCCTTGCCTGGTTCTCTTTATTCATTGGAGGCTCTGGACTTTTATTTAAATTTGCTTAACGGCATTCAAAGTTGGGAGCCGGTGGGTGAGATTTAGTCCCCTAATTATTTATAGTTAGCATTCAGGCCTGGTTCAAACATCGCACTTCTCATATGCCGAACCTAACTCAGTTAGNATACTGTTTGGTTTTAGCTGCCAACTTATTATTTTTTTACCTTTCAGCCATTGAACGGAAACTGAACAACACAACTGAACGAGACTGGCCAGATGGCCATCTCTTCAAAGAAAGAGAGAAACTTCAACTGTTCGTTGCTTACGTGAAAGAAAGTGCAGTTGGTTTTAGAGTAGGAAGAGTCACTTTTACATCTACCCTTGCCTGGTTCTCTTTATTCATTGGAGGCTCTGGACTTTTATTTAAATTTGCTTAAAGGCAATCAAAGTTGGGAGCCGGTGGGTGAGGTTTAGTCCCCTAATTATTTATAGTTAGCTTTCAGGCCTGGTTCAAACATCGCACTTCTCACCTAACTCAGTTAGGAGCGACACATGAGCATTTTTAGAGCGATTGCCGTTTCAAACGTCGAACTTAATTTCAATTATGTCACTTGAAGCGGACCTCAGCAATAATTTGGCGATTAAAGTTATAAGAAACTCATTGGAGAGTTTTGACAGTAAAGACATCCCAAAGTTTAAGAAATTACCTTCCTGTTCCGAGGAGCAGTGGCGGGGTGGCTATAGTTTGATTCGGGTGGCCAAGTCAATTTTGGCGCCCCTCCTATGTGATGTGATTCCATAAACGCACGCCTTTCCACAACTGCTTGGTATTATTACAGCATATGTGATATATTTTGCAAAGGCCAATGAAAAGAAAATTTTACAACTTGACTTTAAAGTTTAATGAATATGGAATATGTTTTGACTGAAAATGGGAGCAATCAATGAAAAAGCTCGTCCCACTTCTTTTCTTCCCTGTCCTTCCCCATTTCTTCTCAAAGAAACCTAATTGAAATCAGCGGTGTGGCCAGGTCAAGTCGAGTGGGAGGGTAGGAAAAGGACAAAATCTGGGGGCGAAGCCCCCCAGGAAAAACTTTGAGGACACGCCCCCTACTTCGGCTTAGAGCGGTACACGGGTGTTGCTGGTTGCTGATAGAAGTCTGTAACTTTTAATTAATAGATGCCAATAATGATACTTTCACAAACGCACTAAGGATGTCTATTGAGACTTGGGTATGGTATTCCCAACAAATGACGTTCATTTGTTTGCCAATGTAAGCATCTCCGAAAGTCATTTCAAGCCTGAGCTTTTGCAAGCGTGCTTCATAGCATGCTATTCTGTTGAACAAGGTTTCTCCCTTTCGCTGTCGAAAAGTAAACAGAAACATAAAAATTCATATACAATCTAGCCTAGCTTTTTCAATCAGACTTGCAAAGTTTTAGATCAACTCTAGGCCCGTAGGAGTGTTTTTCAGATTGGGGGGGGGGCACTAATTCACGCCGAAGGGAAAAAGTTGTCGGGGTTCCTGGGGCGAAGCCCCCTAAAAAATATTTTCGATCAATGCCCTGTTTTCTTTTAGCAACGCCCTTCTGTGCATTGCTGAAAGGGCATTTTATGCTAGGAGGTCCTGGCAAAAAATGGGAAATTTACGAATTCAAATATGTTTCAAGCAGGCTAGCTAAAATCAAACTACGACAGGATAAGAATACTTTGTCAAGAGCGTTGTGTAAGATTTACTTGATATTTGATTTACACAAGTCATCGCAAACTTCAATGGCGTCCCACGAAAGCAATGGCATGGCCAGAGTAAATCAAATGGGGGAAATTAAATGGGGGTCTGGGGGAAGCCCCTGGGGAAATTTTTGGGTCAACGCCCTTTACTTTGGCTTATAACGCATATCCCAATATCATGCTTGCCATTAGCGACCAGGAAACTTTGATAGTTTTATGAAAGTTATCCCATAAATTGAAGCACGAGGTAAATTTTCGAAGAAACATTCTTGACTTTGGTTTATACAATGCATCTCCCAACATTATGCTTGCCATTAGCGACAAGGAAACTTTGATAGTTTTTCGACAGTTTTCTTATAAATTGAAGCATGAGGAAAATTTTGAAGAAATAGTCTTTTACTTTGGCTTAGAATGCATCCCCTGACTCCATATTTGCCAATGCTAAAATGGAAGATCTCACATTTCTCGGAAAATTCTTGCCCAACCTATACCCACTTTTTTCTCTTCAGTTTTCGAGGGATCTCGAGCACCATCTTTCAACACAAGTGGGGGGGGGGGGCAATTGCCCCCCCGCCGTGGCTACGCCACTACTCATTAGTTTAGATATGATTATTGAAGTCTGGGTACTCATCATCTCACTTGACGAAGTGCTTCTGATGTCAAAAGGGATACAGGTGCAGGCTCGATCATAGATAATGAATAGTATGCCAATTACAAGATTTTGCTACAGGAAAATAAGAGATGCAAAGTGTAAAGTATACATAGCATGAGCTGTTCTAGCAAACGTGTAGACCCATTATAAACAAGGACAGATTTGGTAAGACAATAGCACGAGTTGGTTTTGATTGACACCGCAATTCAAAGCGATTAGCGACTGCAGACAAAGGAAATTCTCTGAACCATAAATTCAAAACAAACAAAGCCGCAAAAGTTTCTCTGAAACCCAAGTAGCTAGCGCGCTCATTGTGTATTTCACAAATTGTTTTTAAGAGCAAACATGAGCATATATCGAAAGGAGAAGGATATATATACACATCTACCGCGGGCATTTTATGTCTTTGGTTCAGAAGCTGAGCAGCAAGTGATTTAATTACACCCAAAACGATAAGAGATTTGAATCGCTTCCCAATCGGCTTTTGAACCAAATAAATTAAATGCCCGTGGCAGATGTGTGGATATATCCTTCTTCTTTCGATCTATTCTCATGTTTGTTCTTAGAAACAATTTCTGGAATGCACAACGAGCGAGCTAGCTACCTGGGTTTCAGAGAATCTTTTTCGGCTTTGCTTGTTTTGAATTTCTGGTTGAGAGAATTTCCTTTGTCTGCGATCGATAATTGCTTTGAATTGAGGTGTAAATCAAAACCAACTCGTGCTATTGTCTTACCAAATCTGTCCTTGTTTCCCATTATATGGGTCTACTCGTAGGCTAGAGCTGTTCGAAATAAGTACCTTTTGAGATGTGGCAATTAAAAAGTCGAATCGGTGATAAACAAAATTGGAGAGGACATATTTAGCGCCGAAGATAAATTATGTAGCGAATACGCATACATATAGGGTGACAAGGCCTTGGGGGTAACTTCCATACGTTTAGCAACGGGTACGTGCCTCCCCTAAGTTAACTCTGCTTTCCGCTCTAATGCACAGCGAGATAGAGCGCGATGCACTTTCGCAAAACCACTCTCCTCAGAAAACAGTTAATTATTCCACTTTTATTCGACCTATCGAAAGCCGGCAAATATGATGTTGTTGTATATCTTGATGACTCACCATTACTTTTTTTTATAATAAAGGTATCTAGGCCAAGACAGCCTCTAACCTGATTACGAAAATAACATAACTATAAGATTAACTGAGTTACTAGAGTATAAAGTTAATTACAAAAATATCAATTGTCATGATAAACAAAGATGTCAGTTTACAACAATGATAAGGCACATTCATTAAATGGTGCTCGTTCATTGCAATCAAGATTCAGATTTCAGCTTGGAACATTTTAACAAGAATGTTGCTACCTAGTCTGCGGTGCGACCTCTACGAGGGAGGAAAAATTGAAAGGAAAGGAAATATCGATATTTCCTTTCCCTTCAATTGTTCCTCCCTCGTAGAGGTCGCACCGCAGACTAGTTGCTACCAAATTTAAACTGTGCTTGTCCTCTTGGCTAAATAACCAGATAAATTTATTCCACACGCTAAGTTGATTAACATTTGGGTATACATTGGCTATTTCGGCTTCAAGACTTGTCCTGTCCTCTTGAAACTGTGGGCACATCATGACAAAGTGAACCTCCTCTCCAAGAACTTGTATTCCTAATGAAAGGCAGTAAAGGCATTGCCTATCAGATCTGGGTATCATATTTTTTCCAAACCGGCCAGCTTCTATTTCAAGGTAGTATGCACTGATTCTTAAATTTGAGAAGCATTGCCTCTTTTTTAAAGTCGTTTATCGCGTCTAAATATGTTTCGAATTTGAAAACCGTCTTTATTTGAGCATAAGTACAAAGTTTTTTATCCTGCGCAAGATGTTCATTGAAATTAGACAAGGTGTGATTTTCGAAGGAGCACCTAACCTTTGACTTCATAGCCGAGACGTTGTCACTTATTAGAATATCATATCTAGCTTGCAATTCACGAACCCTTGATACCCAGTTGACGGAACCAAAGTCAGCAGCTTCACAAAAAAAGCGAAAGGATTTACAGACAAGTCGATGTGGCTCAGAGACATTC
>REGL01003837.1:0-11200 GCA_004194395.1 Aurelia aurita complex sp. Pacific
GTTTTGGGTTTCTAAGAAATGCTTGACCATTGTTGGGAGAGGCATTCTAAGTAGAATGCATGTTCTCAATTGGGTATAAATTCTCAATACAAATTCAACAAAACATCCTGCCTATATTTTGCTCATTCCAGCCATGTTTACGATGCAAAATATAACTAAAAAAGGCGTTTCCCCCATTTTCCGTGCGTCTGAAGGGTGTGGTCACAGAAAATTTTCTGCGCTTATGCCCCAGACCCCCTCACTCCTTGAGTGCGGCGTACGCAACTGGTATGAGCAGCACTTACTTAACTGCGTTAACAGCTAGTTATATTGCTATAAGCTGATAATACCTGTGTTGCTAAAATATCAATTTTGAATTTAGGTAAGAAAACTTAATTCGTCAAGATCGTTCTCATCAGTCACAAATTAGAACAGATTTCTGCTCTCCTCCGCGAGTTTTCTTTCTTTTTCTTTATTAGTTCTATAGTTCTGTGGTCCATGGTTCTTCGGCGGAGGAGAGTAACAAATTTCACAAAAATGCTTCATCTCATAGTCCTTAAAAAAGACCTAAAATTCTTCGCCGGCCTCGTGATGATGGAGAATAGATAGAAGAGGCTGAATGGAAGTCTCAAGTGTATACAATTATGCACCAGCCTCTTTATTTACCTAGTAAATGTTCGAGCGATAAGATAGGCAGCTACAGTCCAATAGACGATTGCACTAAAGATGGCGGCGAGGAATTTTTACCAAGATGCATTGCGTTCAAATTAAAGGGAATAGACATAGCTATATCGACAAGCTGCTATGAATAGGCTGAAGAAATGGCCACAAACCCATTGTTTCTTCCACCACACAATGAAACGACAGGCGCCAAGGCTGTTGAATACAATAGATCATATTTTTAACTTGGCCCGGGCCAGCTTTTATTCGATTAAAGAACGCAGTGCATCTTGGTAAAAAATTCCTCGCCGCCATCTTTAGCGCAATCGTCTATTATAGTATGGTGCCAAATTGCAGGCAATTTTGATTTTTAGTCCTGTTTTGAAAGATTATGAACTGAAGCATTTTTACAAAATTGCTGTCAATTTGCGAACGATACGACTGACTTTTGACAAATTAATGTTCTCATGTGCGATGATATGTTAGCTACACAGGTATTTTCAGTCTGTAGGAATTTGATAAATGGTTGAGAGCTACGGGCTTTCAAATGTCCAATAATTTTCTGACTCACCCTGTATATAAACTTAAAAGCAAATTTTGGACTTCCGAGGAGTATATCTGTTAGGAATGGAAGCTGGTGAGATAAATGGCTCGGCTTTGTCTCTCTTGTAAATATTTATGGAAGTCCCAGGTATTGATTTCTTAGTAATGATACTGTCTTGTTTGGTTTTGAATAACTCCGACTCTGAGTACCTTGGAGGGGCAGTGAATGGTCTTTTGCTAACATGTTCAGGTAGCTTGACTCTACTGCCAACTGGATGTCTCAAAGGGAAAGTTTTCCTCTCAAGTAGCTGCTCTTTATCTAAGAGAGAAGATANAAATTCCTCGCCGCCATCTTTAGCGCAATCGTCTATTATAGTATGGTGCCAAATTGCAGGCAATATTGATTTTTAGTCCTGTTTTGAAAGATTATGAACTAAAGCATTTTTACAAAATTGCTGTCAATTTGCGAACGATACGACTGACTTTTGACAAATGAATGTTCTCATGTGCGATGTTATGTTAGCTACACAGGTATTTTCAGTTTGTAGGAATTTGATAAATGGTTGAGAGCTACGGGCTTTCAAATGTCCAATATTTTTCTGACTCACACTGTATATAAACTTAAAAGCAAATTTTGGACTTCCGAGGAGTATATCTGTTAGGAATGGAAGCTGGTGAGATAAATGGCTCGGCTTTGTCTCTCTTATAAATATTTATGGAAGTCCCAGGTATTGATTTCTTAGTAATGATACTGTTTTGTTTGGTTTTGAATAACTCCGACTCTGAGTACCTTGGAGGGGCAGTGAATGGTCTTTTGCTAACATGTTCAGGTAGCTTGACTCTACTCCCAACTGGATGTCTCAAAGGGAAAGTTTTCCTCTCAAGTAGCTGCTCTTTATCTAAGAGAGAAGATATATGGATAATGGTCACAGAGTATGTAATTGTCCGAGAAATTCATGTCAGTCATGATGATGCTTTTGCATAGAGACATATACCGGGTGAGGCAAAAAAGGATAAAAAGTACATGACCGATATTCAAAACTAGATTGTTAATCTATAAATCAAAGACTAACTTAGATGCGAACAGTTTTTGGTAAAATCACTCATCTTTTGGACCCAGAAATTAGGAGAATGCTGATTTCATTTCATTTCATTTTAATTTATTTTAACAGGGTCAAATACATTCAGTAAATATAAATTAACTGATTTACAATTTGCCCTGCTTAAAAACATATCTAACCTAATTACAAGTATATAAACAAACCAACTTGAAGATCCTATATAGAAAAGAAAAAAAACTTGGTACTGTAGTATAAACTGAATAAAAGGTACTAGGAGAAAAACGGACGCAAAAAACAGACAGATTTTTCAGCACACTGAGGCCTTTCAAACTTACGTTATCATCAGAATGTGACTAACTGTAGAGCTGACTGACTCTACAGCTCTACAGTTAGTCACATTCTGATGATAACGTAAGTTTGAAAGGCCTCAGTGTGCTGAAAAATCTGTCTGTTTTTTGCGTCCGTTTTTCTCCTAGTACCTTTGATTAGAAAAGAAAAATATATGAAAAGAAAGGGACGAAGTAAAACGTATGTGCTGAAGGTTGAATTAGATTACCAACCTCTTTGATCATTAAAAAATGCTTTTAGACTCGACTTGAAAGTAGCTAGCGAAGGAGCAGTTTTTACGTCATAGCTCAACTGTTCCAAACAGTAACCCCTCGATACAAAAAGCTCCGCTGCCCATTTGAGGACTTACACAGTGGAATCCTGAGGTCAGTACTGGTATTACGTAAGGTCCGATTGCAAGAATCGGACAATTTGTAAACCATAGATTGCATGTAGGGAGGTGCAATCCCATTCAAGGCTTTATAAACTATATAGGCTGTCTCAAAGTCAATCATTTCTTTGACTGTTAATCACCCTAGTTGTGATATTAATGGCAACGATGATTGATCGAATGGACTGTTTGTAACGACACGTGCTGCTCGAAAAGATATTTCTTGGAATACTTGAGCATTCCTATTCCTCGTGAAATCTTACCGATAGCAATGTTGATTTGCTCTTTCCAATTCAGTAACGGATCAATTTGTACCCCAAGGTATTTGATGTTGCCCGTAGATTCAATCTTTTTGTCATTTATTTGAAAAGCGGGAAAATTGGTTGAATCTTTGCAATCTAGTCCTCTGAGGTTGGGTGCTGTACCAAGGATCGTGCTCTGTGTCCTTGCGACATTGAGAGACAGTTTATTTCCCTGTAGCCACGAACAAAGATTCTGAAGATCTGAGTTGATAGCATTGCTTAGGTCGTAGATAGATTTCGAGGAATAAGAAATGCTTGTGTCATCTGCATACATTGTGACCTTAGTTCTTTGTAAGGCAAACGGCAAATCATTTAGATAGATCAAAATAGGAGTGGACCAAGGCAGGAGCTCTGAGGCACTCCAAATTTGATGTCCTGTATTTCAGATATGTTGCCATTTACCTTACAGCATTGCTTCCTATTACTTAGGTATGATATGAACCAGTCAAGCTCCACTTCTTCAACTCCATAGAAACGCAGCTTAGCGATGAGAATATCGTCGTCGACAGTGTCAAAGGCTTTCTTTAAGTCGATAAAAGTGACTCCAGTAAAAACCCTTTGTCGAAATTTAGATACCAATCATTGGTACACTTTAGTAAGCATGTCAATACGGAGTAAAAGAGCCTGAAACCCGACTGGTCTGAGTAGAAAAAATCATTCTCAGTAAAATAATTAAATACCTGCTCAAAGACTATCCTTTCAAATAATCGTGAAACTACTGGAAGCACAGAAATAGGTCTATAGTTAGATTTATCTTCGGTAGAGCCATCTTTGTAGATAGGGGAAACCCTTGCAATCTTCCAGTTTTCTGGGAATCGACCTTGTGAAATGGACGTGTTGAATAGGCTGCACAATGATGGTGCAAGAACAGGCATCCCAATTTTGAGAATTGAGCTTGATATACCGTCAACACAGGTAACAGGTTTTTATCAGAACGAGAATTCTACATTCGATTCTGGTTCATCATTTACTTGCCATTGAAATGCGAATCCAATACAATTGTCACTTTCAAAGAGAGAATTTAAATGTTCGTATTTAAGTTAGCCTTTGACTAATACATTAACATTTTAGTTTCCTGAAGTACGGTTTAATTCTTCGTCGTTGCTTTCATGCTGAAAACTGAACAGTATGTGATCGAAGTCTAGAGTCCTGCTCACGGCAGTTTAAGAAACGGATCCAAGTCAAAGCGTTCATAACTTCATAACTGGTTTGAAATTTTTTGGCAAATCAATTTCATTTCAAAGTTACGCTTCCCTTTATAATATCAATTATTGATAAATACGAAAATATGGATTCGAAAAAATAAGGTCATGGTGCTGGTGCGAAGAAGGTTTGTCAACCTGCATGAAATCAGCTAAACCTAGGACATCTAAAATCAATCTATTTCACGTTCAAATAAACTGGCTACCTGAAATCCTTGACATGAGGTATTGAGAAAATACAGACGTTCCTCCATTTGTTTGACCTCAATACCAAAATACAATCAAAAAGATTAACTTCCCCTCCCCCTATTTCAAAGTTGGCCCTTTGGGATCAACCGTCATGGTAGGTATTATGCAGAGTGGAAAAATTTGAAATCGTGCAAAAAATTCTTTACACATATGGCGAGGATTGTAGCAACAAACCTTCAAAAATATCCTTTGCTGAGGATGCATAGATTCTTGGAACCTGTGCCGGTTTGAATGGCCCAAATTGATATTCAACTGCAAAAAAGAAAATGAATCAAACAACGAGCAATCAAGCACCATTAGACTTGCTCCAAGTCTACTCCGTGGTCTATCAGCGCTAAAGAAATATAAAGTGAACGATGAAGAAGATCGTCAACATCTACAGAGAGCAGGCATCGAGTTGATCTTTTGCGCTTTTTGTCATTTATTCAGTTACCTGCTTACTAGTTTCGGCCACAAGGCCATCATCAGAGCAACTCACGCCTCTGCAGAGGTAAATATATTACTTTAGCGCTGATAGACCACGGAGTAGACTTGGAGCAAATCTAAAGCACCATTAGTCGGGGAGACCGGGGCTTGTTGTAACAGGGACACGTCGTAATGGGTAGTCGTAGTTATAAGCGTCGTAACGTCGTAACGGACACGTCGTATTATTCGGTCACTATCAGTCAGGAAGATATCGAGAATCCGAGACCCAAAAAAACATTGCAAACCGAATCGAGAATCTCAAAAAACTGACGTCAAATTAATGAAAAACTCGAAACGGAGAATATCGAAAAACTGATACCTTGAAAGTATCACAAAATCGAGATTAAGAGTACAAAGAAGCGGGATGAAAGGTATCACTTTTTATAGGCTCATCATGAAAATACATTTTTTCGCGGAAGAAATTTCATATCACCCCAAAAGTTCTCCTTCTTTGAAAAGGACGACACCATATATAACGGGGACACAAAAACAAGACACACACCAAACGATAGCATATTTCCTCGTACACACGCAAAAATTAATAGTTTACCTTGAAAAATTCCGTATAAACTTGCATGAACGTGTTTGCAATCACTTACACCACGCGGCCTTCTTCCACAATGCATGGATACAAAATCGCGTGGAAGTTCGAAAAAGCAAGATATGACACCGAAAAAAAAGTTCATGAGGCAAAATGATAGCCTGCGTCGCAGACCGAATTCCAAAAGGAAAAGTCTGCGACGCAGGCTAGCAAAATGATCTATTTAGTCAAATATCATGATATATCATTTATTCGAGGTTCCTATCACTGATTTTTAACACAGTTTATTGAAACATTACTGCAAAACCAGAAAAATTACTCAAACGGTCTCGGTTTTGCATTATATTTTGGGTCTTGGCTGTTTAATGTTACTTTTCCCGCAAGATAAGAAATGCTGTGCATGTTAACTTTTTGAACTATCTCTCTTTTTTCGGTATAGTAATATCAGATAGTTATGTTAGCTTCAAACCATTCAAACCGAAAAAGCAAAAGCAAGCTTTGTAGCAACAGAATCAGTTGTTTTTGACCGACACGTCATTTCAAAGCGGTTAGCGATTGCAGACAAACGGACATCCCTCAAGCAATAATGAAAACAAACCGAAACTGCCATTGCGAACTGTCTCGTTGTGCACGTGTAAGGAATCGTTCAGAGAAGTCATGAGTGTACATCGAGAGAAGAAGGATAGATCCAAACATTTGCCTCACATGAAAACAGATTTTTAGTCTGATTAGGAAACTGAAAAGAAGGCGTTGTAATTCTCGTATATCTACTCTTGAGAGCGGAATAAATGTCCACACCCGATTATCAATTTTCTGAAAAAATCTACCCGGGACATCGATATTCCAAACTGTTATTTTGATTAATTTTGAGCGTCTTGAAATGTGACACATGTAAACCACCTTTCCCGAATGGTTATTTTGAATAAATTTCTTATCTTAGCAACTTTCTGTGATTTTCAATTTGTTAAGTTTGCAATGTTCTTTACAGTCAAAAAGATCAGCGTGTTCTATTCTAGACACCTCATTTTATTAAGATTCAGTAAATTTTCCACTCACCCCCTTCATTCATTCCGGACTCGAGAGTGCAAGAATCAATGCATTAAACATTCTCAAATTCATACGCGGTTTGATTCTGTGGATAATATACAATTTTATCTGTCATTTAAAATCAGCAATACTTTTTCACTGTTTTGGCTACTTTATATAAGATCTTCATTGTACATTGGGGATCAAAAGTGTCTGAAAACTGATACCTACCATTTTCATGATTGAAAAGTGATTCATCGACATATGATGTTTTTGATACGGGTTTGTACGAATTGAATGACCTGTAAGATTTGAAGAAAATTCAATTAATTTCAAATTTAGGCAAACTATTAATTTATTATGAGAAATCTACCGGGTGTCCCAAAATGATGTATTATTGTTTGATTGCTTACATGACCATAACCAATGAACCGATTTTCAAACACTTTGTTTTATTTGATTGCTTAAAGGCTAAATTGTATTTTATGATGTTGGTTGTGGTTTTACCAGTTTTAGAAAATCGGTTCATCGGTTATGGACATATAAGCAATCAAACGATAATAAATCATTTTGGGACACCCAGTATATAAATGTTGAAAATTATCATATTTCTTTGTAATGAAATGTTAATTCTTGGCCTCCTCTCTGCCCCTGTCTATCAAGTTGGTTGTCTTTGTATCATTACACTAAAACCTACCAGGAAAATTTGATTATCTACCGGGGGTGCGCCAAAAGAGTCCAGACATTTGAAAAATTGCATTACCCTGAGTACAGGATGGGTTTTAATGAAACAAGTTTTGGTTTATAGCAAAAGGATGAAGTATCTTTATATTATTTTTGTGTTTTATGAGAACTGAAAAAAGGCAAATTCGACTTTACGAAAGCTGTCGAAAAGGGACCATCTCAGTAAAATTCTATCAAATGAGGCCCTTGCATCTTGTTCTGCATGAAAGATTCCTCACGATTTGATTGAGTCTTCTAGGCTCTCTTTCGGCTATCTTGCAGCAAACAAATTTCGGTAAAGTTGACTTCAGCTATCTTTTCTTTGTACACTAAACTGTGAGAAAGAATCACAAAGATACTTTAAGTCTTTCTGCTTTCAAGCAAAGCTTGATCCATTTTGCACAGCCATGGGGCAAGGGTGGGCTAAAGCCCGCCCCCCCCACTTTTTCAAAGATAGGTCGAAAAACTTTCAGCATGGAATTTTCAATTTTTTTTCATTAAATAAATCAATGACAACGAAGAAAGACAACTTGTTCACAAATTCATGTGTCAACCGTGGTAAATTTAGTATTACGTAAAGCATGGCCAACACCCAAACGCAGCATCTGCTAAGAGATCTTATTAAATGGCTAAACGCCCCAAAACCTGGTTTCGTTCAAACATGAAGCAAGCAAGATTCAACAATCCTTGTTCGAGGCAGATGTGTAGATATATCCTTCTTCTTTCGATCTATGCTCATGTTTGCTCTTAAAAATATTTCTGGAATGCACCGTGAGCGAGCTAGCTACCTGGGTTTCAGAGAAAGTTTTGCGGCTTTGTTTGTTTGGAATTACTGGTTGAGAGAATTTTCTTTGTCTGTGATCGCTAATCGCTTTGAATTGAGGTGTCAACAAAAGCAACTCCTGCTATTGTATTACAAAATCTGCCCTTGTTTCTGCCTCAGGCATTTAAAGCCTGATTTTAACTAGAGTCATAAGGTTCATAAGAATCATAAGAAACATAATTTTCAGATTTTATGACACTTATGATCAAGTGAAACACCAGGTTCCAGGAAAGTTTATCTCTTAAAACGCGCGACATAAGGATCGTAAAGATCAAAAACTTTTTCATCTTTACGATCCTTACAACTGGATGTGCCGGATTAAGCCTTTGTTTCTTCAATTAGATGACGCAACTTCAGCAAATTTCACTCAAAAGTAGGCCTTCCAAGTGTATTCCTAAGCAGAGAACTGTAATTATTTGTACGAAGTGGAAGGATTTTGGGTGGAGAAACTAACAAATGCCCAAAATCTCAGATAGCATCAGGAAAAGTCTAATTAAAATTCTGAACGAAAATTTGAGGAACAAAGTGTGTCTCATTTCCATTTCTGCGAGATCTGTGCCTTCTTAGAGTCTATCTGAAACATAAGAGAGAGCGATAGCAGGAGGCCATACTGCCTTTTCAAAGGAATTTCTTGCAAAGCTTGTACTACTATACCAAAATTACAAGGAAAATTATGCTTCCTGCGATCGTGAAAACAACAAAGTCATAAGTCATAAGCACCATAAGATTTCGAAATTATGTTTCTTGTGACTCTTTAGATTCTGATGTCTCTGATGACTCTAGTGAAAACCAGGCTTTACTTTGAATTACTGGTTAAGAGAAGTTCTTTTCTCTGCGATTGCTAATTACTTTGAATTCAGGTGTCAACAAAAGCAACTCATGCTGTTGTCTTACAAAACATGTCCTTGTTCTTCAAAGTAGCAAGCAATTACAAACAAGTGCCTTGATTTTTGAAATGCTTTTAGTGAATGATTAGCAATCAATTTGAAAAACTTGCTGTACCTCCCTTTGGACAATGGAAACCTCAACTGTGGTGCCTTCACAAAAATACCATAGCCATCTTGACAATCAAAATACTGCACACCTCTTTGCATGCCATTGTGACTTCCAACTGAAAAAAAGTTTGTGAAAATCGCTGACAAAATTCTTTCTTATTCAGAAAATCAGATAATTAAGAATTAAGGTTATCATAATCAGCCATGACTTGTTTCTTGATGAAAAATAATCAATTAAAAAACACCTGTATATGCCTACAAAATACAATTCCTTTAAAATACAAGGCCAGGTAATAGCCATGTACAAGACTTGTTGTCATACACTTGCCCCAAGTCTATTTCGTGAGAAAAACTTCATCAAAAAATTGAAGGGACAAGTGAGAAGCAAAATGTTTTGGAGTATACAGTATTTAAAGTAAAAATTTTGTCAAAAAAAATTGAAAGGACAAGTGAAAAGCAAAATGTTTTGAAGTATACAGTATTACCCTACCACTAAGAAACTCATTTTGTAAAACCAGGCTGTTTGATTTCTTATAAATATAACATAAAATGTTATATCAAACCAAAAATGACAAAGACCATGGTTCCATCTGGCAGGCTGCAGTTTCTTACAAGCCAGTTTCTTAGTGACGGGGTAATACTGTACTTTCAGATAGACTTATTACAGTTGAAGAAATAGACTTGGGGCAAGTCTATGTTGTTATGACCTGTAACCTTGTTCTAGCTCGAAAAGCCTTGCTGTAACCTTGTAAATGGCTCGAAAAATGCTAATTAGTTTAACAAAGGCTTGCAAAAGGTTGATATTAGCCTTCTGGAAACCTTGTGTTTGACTGGTTGTAACTCGGAATCTTATTGATACCTGTATCAAAACTGGGAAAGCTAGGATTTCCCCACTTTCCCCTAGCTTTTTCATCAAAACAAATTCAAGCTGGGAATTCTGTTTCCTAGGAAGCTGTGGAAGCTGGGAATCAGTACCCAAAGAGCAAGGAAAGCTGGGAAATGTTTTCCAAAAAATTCCACTGTATTTCCACTATTTCCCAGGAATTTTGCTCTTTTCCCCACCTTTTCCTATCCTAGGAATCCTTGGAAGCTAGGGAATTTTGCACAGAAATTACCCAGAAAAATCCTAGGAATTCGTACTAGGTATTTCCCAGTTTTTCTTTGTATGGGTAGCCTCATAAATTTTCTTCAAAGGTTAGGACAAGGTCATAGTCTCCATGACAAAGCTAAAATTCCATAATTTATCAAAAATCAGCCATATCCAAATTCAGACGAAAAACATGGAAGATGAAATCTAAGGGGGCTGCCCAAAAACAGTCAATTATTCACAGACATCTGTCCTAATCAAAGACTGTTTTGTTTGAATTTGGATTTGGCTGATTTTTGCAAATTATTGAAATATGATGTCAAAAATGATTTTTGCAAATATCACATTGGATTGCTGGCTGGGGTTAAACTCAATGCCTATATTATGACTAACCTGATGAACCTGACCCCTTGTACATATTATCATCCTACATTTTGTTTCAAATTTATATCCCCCCTTTCAGAGAAGAATACCGTACAGCAAAGCTCATGAAAGCAAGCTTGGGGGAAATGGCATTATTTTTCTGAGTGTATATACAGTAAGATCTCTTGCTGCCTAGAGGAGAGAATGAAAGGCTCTGGCCAATGGGGAGAGCTTGTCAAGAGCTGGGCTGGAACCACAGGCCGCCAGAGCCTTGACCCTTTTTGTATTTTGTCCCCAGCTTCAGCCAGCTCCACCCATTCAACATAGAATTATGAAACTGTAATATATCTTTTTAAGAGCTGCCAGAACAAAATTTGGTGTTAATATCAAGAAAGTCTTCCTTTAGTTATTAGTAATTTTATTATCAAACAGTCCCTAAATCATTTTATTTGCAAAAAAAAAA
>REGL01003838.1:0-14550 GCA_004194395.1 Aurelia aurita complex sp. Pacific
ACTCTAAAATTTTATTTCTGTTTGTCTTTCTGATCTATATCTCTCTGACAAAGCTACCTTCATCTTTTTCTAAATTTTGACTGCAAAAATTGGTAACGTTTTGCCTTATGTACATGCCTTATTCATGGTGACAATTCAATGCAAAATGCAAGCCCATCGTCGATAAGAAGGCAATAGAACTATATCGCAATTTTAGGCCCAAAAAAATTAGAAACTCATTAGAAACTTTTACTACTAAAACACTGAAATTTTCATGCGAAATTAAGAAACTTTTAGTACTCAGTGCCGATGCAACTTTCTTATAAAAAAAACGTGTACTAGGGAAGCATAACCTTATAAACATGCACACAGGCTAGATTGTATCGAAACTGGCTCAAATTCTTAACGGCGTAACTCTTACAAAGCAGATCGTTTTTTCAACGAAATTAACTAACACCTCTGTCAAAAGTGCAGAATGGACACGATAAGGGGTTGGAAACGCCAAGAGACCAGGTACTAAAAGTTTCTTACTTCAACCTAGAAATTTCCTCATTTTTAATAATAAAAGTTGCTTAATTTGTTTCTTACATTTACATTGTAAATAAATGTTTTTCGACATCTATGACGTTAGAGAAGAATAAACAGTGTTTGATCACGTTAAAAACGTAACGAGCTAGTTGGTATTACTCAAGGTTCAGCATAGTATTTCTCATGATGTCCTTAGCTTTAAGAGTTTCTTACCACTTCTCAAACATAGTACCGGAGTTTCCTAAGAGTTTGGCCATCTTAATAGTTTCTTATGAACCAGTTTCTTGTATATGGTCGATTTAAATACATGTGTTGATAAGTTAGTTCTATAATGATAAGGATCTCAATCTGTTACTTTCCTTACCGAGTAAATCTTGTAATGGTGCAATCTACCTTTTATTAAATATTGAAAAAATAACAATAACACGAACACGATGATGGAATGATAACCCTTTCCCTAAAATTTTGAAGTAATTTTGGAAACCAAAATCTTGCAAATCCCTTGAAAATTTACTGAGTTATGAGCTTTCAAATATCAAGTTTATGAGACAGTGGACATGAGAGACTCCTGATATATAACTTGTGTCACAAAAAACTCCAAATCGAGGAAAAGAAATTTTATCCAATGTTTCATCTTTCGTTAATGTCAAAGCAAACCACATAGGTTCTTATAACAATTGTTATATTTGCTGAAGAATGCACGTGTCCCAACAACATTGAATGAAAACATAATGGATGATTTTCAAACTTTGCCCTGCAGGATTCCTCAAAGCATCCATATGCTTCACCGTTAAATTGCCAAAACCTTTTCAAATTCCATTTGGCTTGCATTGAAATAAACGAGAAACAAAGAAACGATGCTAAAATTGAAACAAAAAAGCTGCTACTGGGTGTCCCAAAAAGCACTCCCATTTCAAAAATCACCAAAATTTGATTAAACGGCCGATCTTAAATTTTCTTCTTTTTTTCTCAAGTAGAACAAGGACCAAATTATTTTCCAAAATGTAGCTGATCCTGCTTAATTGGCTTGAAAATTAGCAAATTTACTTCCTTTTAGGGCAGAAAAGTGATGATGATCGCCAAATCAATATATTTGTGCATGTAAAGCTTCTACAATTTTGGTCATAAATGACAGAACGAAATGCGCACTGTCATTGGAGACTTCACTAATGACAAAAATTCTGAAGATTTTGACTCTTGGGCATGATTGAGACTTTTGCTTAAAAACTATAGCCCAAAATAAGATGTTTCAACGTGCAATTTTTGTACCTGGCTGTAGCAAAAGCACAAAGTTGATCATCTGTGAATATGTTTGGGTCTTTGAAAAAACAACTCAAAAAGAAAATTTTATCAAAGGTTTGATAATGAATTTTTGGTGATTTTTTAAACAGGAGTAATTTTTTTGGGACTCCCAGCAGAAATCCCAAGGGAGAAACATCCTTTCAAAATACCTTTTCAGACTTCAAACTCCAGTTATAACATCCTATGACGCCTGATTGTTAAACACGAAGTGTAACCTTGAATTTCCATGAAGTGTAGCCTTTAGCAAAGATATTAGTTTTCCACCTAGTTTTGAGAGTAAATAGGTTAATCAAATCAAATGAGTACAAGTCCAACATGGCAATTGTGCCAAATCCAGAAAAAGTTATATGAGCACAAATATTTGCAGGCCATTTTGTGAATTAAAAGGTCAGTTCATCAAGTTCAATAGTTACCAAATCCACATGAGCCTCAAAGCAATATCCATATTTTTCGCAAAACTAGAGTAATTGCAGTGGACGGTCGGAAGAAGGAGCAAACCTGCACAAGCTGTCGCCTCTGGCAGTATTTTTGTCTCATCATCGAGCAGGTACTTGAGCTCGATCTCAGGCACATTTGCCGAAATTGCTGCATGGCCAGTTGAAAATTTAAGAAGCTCTTTCAAGCGGCCTTCAGGGAATTCCTCATCACAAACAACACTTTGTTCTTTAACATACTGCATGAAGAATTTGTGGGCTTGCCCATTTACTGGATTTTCTGGGATCACCTGTGATGATTGAGACAGGATTCTTGTTGCAAAGACATCAGATGTAAGTGATTCTTGTTTACAGACAAACATCTCTTTGCAGAGCTCTGGATATTTTCTTACCAAATCTAACACTCCCAGTGTTTCAAGCCCCTCTTGCAAGGCCATGATTTGTGGAATCCTTTGAAAAATGACCTCATTGATGATTAGTTGCTGGATAAAGCTATGCTTTGTTTTGATGTTGATCATCTTGCCAATTGGCCACTTTGACTGATTGATAATCTCTTGATAAACATCATTTTCATCAAGTAATTTGTAGATTTTGTCGTCAGTGGTAAGGCTATCCAGTTCAGTGATGAACCGCATAATGTTCTCGTTTGAACTGTTCTTGGGAATATCATCAATTGATACAGCTTCTGTAATAGCATTTGGATCTCCACTTTTCATAAACTCATATAACCAATCAGGAAATAGGAAAAGTTGTGGCCCTCTTTGCATGATAGAATGGCTGAGCATCATTCCAGCCAGCTTAAACAATGCAATATTGTTACATCCTTTTCTTGGGATCCTGCTATTTACATTTCCTTCAAGCAACCTCCAATCTATTTCTTTAGCCAGTAAAGCAAAGAATTCCATTTTCAATGCTCCTCCATCAATTCCCAACTCACCTGCACCCTCAAATTCAACAACTAAATTCTTCTTTAATCTGTTGACATTTACTGCAGCTGTTTTGTAAAATACTAAGGCACTTCTCCAGACCTCATTCCGATTCACAGATAGTGTAATATTTTCATCCATGTTCATTTGCTGTGAAATCCCCTCATCAATTGCCTCACGAAGTGAACTAACATTTCCACCAGTCCCCACTTTACTGACCTCATCTTCACCACACAAAAGCTGAGCTGCTGTTAGCTGGATGTCTTCTCCATTTTCTCTCAATACATTTTGAATTTCCTCTTCTGTTTTACCAGTTGTAATTTCTATCAGCCTCTGCACTTTCTCAATGAAGGTTAAATCAGAAGAAGAGCTTGGTTGTTGTTCCCTTCCTGAGAGAGCTGATACCAAGAGGATTTCTTCATCACTGTCACTAGATTCATGGATTTCCTGCAAAAAAGTGTGTATATTTTGCAGTCAAACTCGCATAAGGCATCTCATTTTTGCAAATCTAACCACGCACATAGTTGAATTTTTTCTGACCTATTGATGTGACAGATGTTNTTTCTCCATTTTCTCTCAATACATTTTGAATTTCCTCCTCTGTTTTACCAGTTGTAATTTCCATCAGCCTCTGCACTTTCTCAATGACGGTTAAATCAGAAGAAGAGCTTGGTTGTTGTTCCCTTCCTGAGAGAGCTGATACCAAGAGGATTTCTTCATCACTGTCACTAGATTCATGGATTTCCTGCAAAAAAGTGTGTATATTTTGCAGTCAAACTCGCATACGTCATCTCATTTTTGCAATCTAACCACGCACATAGTTGAATTTCGTCTGGCCTATTGGTGCGACAGATGTTTCCAACTTAAAGCGAATGTAATAAGGCTTTGGAATTGAGGTTTTAGCTTTCCCCATCATTAATATCAAAGTGCATATACAGGGTGACCCAGAAAAATTGTTCGACGTTTGATTAAATGTTAAAAAATAACGATAAGATGTACAAGCTCCTGGTGAGATAACCCTATTCCTAAGATTTTGAATTGATTTTAGACACCAGAATCTTGTGAATCCGCTAAGAATTCACTAAGTTACAAGCTTTTGAAGTTCAAGTTTGTTCGAAAGCTGAAACCAGACGCCCCTAACTGACTTGTTTTCCTAAAAGACGTCCCAAAATCGAGGTAAAAGAAGACTGCCCAATTTTTTACGCCTCGTCGATATCAGAGCAAACCAAATAGGACTTCCAAAGCTATTTAATTCTTGTAACCGTTGTCAAAATTTAGTTAGGAATGCAAGTATCTAAAAACATGGAATGAAAACGGGACGGGGCAATTCCAAATTATGCGGAACAGGATTCCCCCAAGCATCCATAACCTTTGATTCAATGTCATAAAAAAGCTAATTTATCGAAAATGTTTTTGAAATTCCATTTGATTTGCTTTGAATAAACGAGATTCTACTTTCACAAAATATGCAATTTAGGGGCGTCTGGTTTCATCTTTCGCACAAACTTGATCTTCAAAAGCTTGTAACTCCGTGAACATTTGGCCGATTTGTTAGCTTCTGGTGTCTAAATTAATCTAAAATCTCAGCAATATGGTTATCTTACCATGGAGCCTGTTCATTGTTTTGTTATTTTTTAATGTTTAATCAAACGTGGAACAATTTTTTTGGGACACCCTGTAGAAGAACGAACATCTTGAAAAAAGAGCACCTTTTTATGTGAATGTGTTTCCCCAAAGGGGCCAACTTCAATTACAAGATAGTAAACAACTGTTTTCTCTGGTAAAACCTGAATTGTACAACAATGTCATTTACTAATGGGACACCCAAAGAAAGATCTTACTTAAGTAGATATTAAACTTACAAAATATGAATTAAAATATAGGCAAAATATTTCACAGGATTTAAGTCAAGGGACTGGGACAATGTTTACTAAAGAAAGTTATCATGATGTTCATTTTGTAAAATAACTAAGAAGAATGGTGGTATTGAAAAGATTACTGCACGCTGAAAAATTCGATGTTCTCTGCTAACCATAACAGTGAAGAGAGCAATCATTGACAAGCATGCAGGACTGTCAAGAGGGGGCGGGAGGGGTAGCCAGGGTAGTTACGAGGGGGTTTGGGGCCTCTGGGGGGACTGCAAGAAATAAGGTATCTACTTTTTCTTTGCTGTAGTTTACTTTCAGAAATGTTTTCAGGCCCACGGGCCCACCAAGATTCTAAATACACTTTTACTGGTGCATAGGAGGGGGTGGCCCAGGGTTAAAAGGGTGTGGTACAAAAATGTTCCGCCGCCAGGGGCCTTCTCCCCCCCCCTAACCCTCAGGCCCTGCCCATCTTGATGGCCCTGCAAGTTTGAGAAAATGCAAAATGAAGGCTTCAAAAATAAATAGCAAACAGTAAAATTTCTTACCTTATCACAATCAAGAGTCTGCTCTGGTCTGAGTCACAAGATCTTCTGATAGAACAACCTACTGATTCTTGCACCATCTAGATACTGGCCATCTTGCAAACATGGTTCTTGTAAGGCTGTGCCTACTCCCATAAGGATTTTTAATCTAAAAGGAAACATGGGCCATCAGTTAATCCTAGTGGTTCTTCTGGGAGTTACGTGGAACTGTGTAGGAATCAATACATTGACATTTCTAAGCAATCAGCAAGACTGTCAAATATTTTGGTAGTATTGGTCATTTGCATCATTGCACACAAAGAAGATGTACTTCAAAAATCACAATGTTTATGTTTTGACACGGACAATGCCATTAGCTGATTCTCCTTCTGTTCAAAAATGTGCTCCAAATTTCAAACCTTCAATGCAGTTTTTAGGGTCCCTTGAAAATATAGGGTCTACTGGGGGTAAAATGGATAAACTTGGGGGTAAAATGAATACAGGGTGATCTAACAAACTTGGATCAATTTTACCAATATCTTTTTCAGAGTTTTCCTCTTGCTAGAACTGATTAAACTACCCTCCTTGACATAGTGAACATTGATCTATCAATTTCAGGTTTGCTATTTTCCTTCAAGCAATATTACCCATTTTACCCTTGACCCATTTTACCCCAGTGTGCACTAGCACTACTTCATTTTGAAAAACTCTCTCTTGTGTTTTGTGAGCCCCAAACAAATAACATGCATGTGCCTGATATTAAGTATAAACCTGGAAAAATGAAATAGGTGAATTATCATTCCTGCCTTTCACATTCCTGTGCCTGCCTCTTCTTTGGAAAAATTTGTTTGAGACAATCAGTGAAGGGTTGTAAAGGGTAGTGTTAACTTTTCAGCTGATGGTAGAATTAATTAAAGTATTACATATTTTGATACTTGTTTACTACTAGTTACCTAGGTGGCTGTGAAGTTTCCTCAAGGTCACCAAACTTTGAGCTGAAAAGACCAACCAAAGTTTGCATCAATTCACTCTCAGAAAAAGATTTATCCAATTCCACTTCATTCATCACATAACCTTTACGCATGAGGTCCGCTTCTCTTGTTGACCTTATAACATTCCCTTCCTTTGGATCGGGTACTAGTACAACTTCTTTAATATAGAACTTCTGTTTGCATGCATTCTGTTTTCCTTTTCTCTGACGCTGTGGACCAGGCCTGCGAGTACATTCACCACTTCCACTCGTAGGCCCATCGTGATGGTGGGAAGTTGCTGCCCTTCTGCTGCTGGCAGGTTAGGGGGCTGGTCTTCTTGAATTGGAGCCACGATAGAAACGTGGTGGATTCCTGTTCTGAGATTGTGCTCCGCCTCTTCCAAAAATACTTGCCAGCTCCTCGTTTGCAGTTGTGAAGGATGGCAAAGACGGGGAGGACGGTTGTTGCGATCCATTGATGCTACTTGTTGATGGCCTGCTAGTAGTAGCAGTAGTTGTAGGCCGGCTACTGGTGGTTGAGGCGGCGTGAGTTCCTCCTGTCGTTGCAGATGTATTCCCTTCTGATTCTCTGTCTCGGTGGGTAAAAGCAGCATCTAAACTCTGTTGAAAGTTTGGATGGCTCAAAATACTGCTGACTAATTGTTCCAATCCAGAAGTTTGCACATTGTCCGCCATACTGCACAGAATGCAAAACAAAATGGCGGTGGCAAAAGTGACACGTGGAAACATAACGCGCAGCAGCTTTGCGCATTGACTTTACATATTTTGACTTTACATANAGCTGGATGTCTTCTCCATTTTCTCTCAATACATTTTGAATTTCCTCTTCTGTTTTACCAGTTGTAATTTCTATCAGCCTCTGCACTTTCTCAATGAAGGTTAAATCAGAAGAAGAGCTTGGTTGTTGTTCCCTTCCTGAGAGAGCTGATACCAAGAGGATTTCTTCATCACTGTCACTAGATTCATGGATTTCCTGCAAAAAAGTGTGTATATTTTGCAGTCAAACTCGCATAAGGCATCTCATTTTTGCAAATCTAACCACGCACATAGTTGAATTTTGTCTGACCTATTGATGTGACAGATGTTTCCAACTTAAAACAAATGTAATAAGGCTTTGGAATCGAGGTCTTAGCTTTCCCCATCATTATTATCAAAGTGCATATAGAAGAACGAACATCTTGAAAAAAGAGCACCTTTTTATGTGAATGTGTTTCCCCAAAGGGGCCAACTTCAATTACAAGATAGTAAACAACTGTTTTATCTGGTAAAACCTGAATTGTACAACAATGTAATTTACTAATGGGACACCCAAAGAAAGATCTTACTTAAGTAGATATCAAACTTACAAAATATGAATTAAAATATAGGCAAAATATTTCATAGGATTTAAGTCAAGGGAATGGGACAATGTTTACTAAAGAAAGTTATCATGATGTTCATTTTGTAAAATAACTAAGAAGAATGATGGTATTGAAAAGATTACTGCACGCTGAAAGATTTGATGTTCTCTGCTAACCATAACAGTGAAGAGAGCAATCATTGACAAGCATGCAGGACTGTCAAGAGGGGGCGGAAGGGGTAGCCAGGGTAGTTATGAGGGGGTTTGGGGCCTCTGGGGGGACTGCAAGAAATAAGGTATCTACTTTTTCTTTGCTGTAGTTTACTTTCAGAAATGTTTTCAGGCCCACGGGCCCACCAAGATTCTATATACACTTTTACTGGTGCATAGGAAGGGGTGGCCCAGGGTTAAAAGGGTGTGGTACAAAAATGTTCCGCCACAGGGGCCTTCTCCCCCCCTAACCCTCAGGCCCGACCCATCTAGATGGCCCTGCAAGTATGAGAAAATGCAAAATGAAGGCTTCACAAATAAATAGCAAACAGTAAAATTTCTTACCTTATCACAATCAGAAATAGCATCCGGAAGAATCTGCTCTGGTCTGAGCCACAAGATCTTCTGATAGAACAACCTACTGATTCTTGCACCATCTAGATACTGGCCATCTTGCAAACATGGTTCTTGTAAGGCTGTGCCTACTCCCATAAGGATTTTTAATCTAAAAGGAAACATGGGCCATTCAGTTAATCCTAGTGGTTCTTCTGGGAGTTACGTGGAACTGTGTAGGAATCAATACATTGACATTTCTAAGCAATCAGCAAGACTGTCAAATATTTTGGTAGTATTGGTCATTTGTATCATTGCACACAAAGAAGATGTACTTCAAAAATCACAATGTTTATGTTTTGACAGGGACAATGCCATTAGCTGATTCTCCTTCTGTTCAAAAATGTGCTCCAAATTTCAAACCTTCAATGCAGTTTTTAGGGTCCCTTGAAAATATAGGGTCTACTGGGGGTAGAATGGATAAACTTGGGGGTAAAATGAATACAGGGTGATCTAACAAACTTGGATCAATTTTGCCAATATCTTTTTCAGAGTTTTCCTCTTGCTAGAACTGATTAAACTACCCTCCTTGACATAGTGAACATTGATCTATCAATTTCAGGTTTGCTATTTTCCTTCAAGCAATATTACCCATTTTACCCTTGACCCATTTTACCCCAGTGTGCACTAGCACTACTTCATTTTGAAAAACTCTCTCTTTGTGTTTTGTGAGCCCAAAAACAAAGAACATGCATGTGCCTGATAAGTGCCTGATATGAAGTATAAACCTGGAAAAATGAAATAGATGAATTATCATTCCTGCCCTTCACCTTCCTGTGCCTGCCCTTCTTTGGAAAAATTTGCTTGGGACAATCACTGAAGGGTGGTAAAGGGTAATGTTAACTTTTCAGCTGATGGTAGAATTAATTAAAGTATTACATATTTTGATACTTGTTTACTACTAGTTACCTAGGTGGCTGTGAAGTTTCCTCAAGGTCACCAAACTTTGAGCTGAAAAGACCAACCAAAGTTTGCATCACTTCACTCTCAGAAAAAGATTTATCCAATTCCACTTCATTCATCACATAACCTTTACGCATGAGGTCCGCTTTTCTTGTTGACCTTATAACATTCCCTTCCTTTGGATCGGGTACTAGTACAACTTCTTTAATATAGAACTTCTGTTTGCATGCATTCTGTTTTCCTTTACTCTGACCCCGTGGACCAGGCCTGCGAGTACGTTCACCACTTCCACTCGTAGGTCCATCATGATGATGGGAAGTTGCTGCCCTTCTGCTGCTGGCAGGGTAGGGGGCTGGTCTTCTTGAATTGGAGCCACGATAGAAACGTGGTGGATTCCTGTTCTGAGATTGTGCTCCGCCTCTTCTAAAAATACTTGCCAGCTCCTCATTTGCAGTTGTAAATGATGGTAAAGAGGAGGAGGACGGTTGTTGCGATCCATTGATGCTACTTGTTGATGGCGGCGCCTGCTAGTAGTAGCAGTAGTTGTAGGCCGGCTACTGGTGGTTGAGGCGGCGTGAGTTCCTCCTGGTCCTGTCGTTGCAGATGTGTTCCCTTCTGATTCTCTGTCTCGGCGGGTAAAAGCAGCATCTAAACTCTGTTGAAAGTTTGGATGGCTCAAAATACTGCTGACTAATTGTTCCAATCCAGAAGTTTGCACATTGTCCGCCATTCTGCACAGAATGCAAAACAAAATGGCGGTGGCAAAGGTGACACGTGGAAACATAACGCGCAGCTGCTTTTTGCGCATCGACTTTACATATTTCGACTTTACATATTTTGACTTTACATATTTCGACTTTACAAATTTTGACTTTACATATTTTGACTTTACATATTTTGACTTTACATATTTTGACTTTACATATTTAGACTTTACATATTTTGACTTTACAAATTTTGACTTTACATATTTTCACTTTACACATTTTGACTTTACATATTCGACTTTACATTGACTTTGTAAAACCTTACAAAGTGACTTTATGTGAATGTGGATCTACTCTAAATGAGTTTTAACTCTACTCAAAGTGGCTCTGCGCTTCACATAATCATCTGTCACTTTATATATGTGAGGCAAAAGATATACATGCGTTCTTTCAGTTTATTTTAATCATTTGACTTTTGTCCATTATGGCGGGGGATAAAGATCACCAGAGGCTGGCTACACTTCTGTGGAACTGAACCATATTACAGTAGAAACCCGCATAAAAGAACCTAGGTTTTTTCTGGGCAGCCTGAATTGGTTCTTGATTAAATGGCTGCTATTCTAAATTCCAGCCTGTAAGGTTCTTAAAAAGGTTCTTATATACGAGCAGGCCTTGCACACATTAACACTGTTTTCCAGCCCAAGAATTCTTGAGATTTCTTGAGAATTCTTGAAAATTCTTGAGAACAAATCTTTTGTACCAATGAAGAAGTCTGATCAGGATGTGAAGAATTCTAAAAATTCTGGTCATTTTAATAATTTACATTAAAGCTATTATATAAGAACCTTTCCCAGTTTCAGCCTCCTAGGGGTTCTTATTTAGGGGGTTTTAAAGATTGAACTTCAGCCTCTAGGTTCTTATAAAAACAGGTTCTTTTATGCGGGTTTCTACTGTACATTACTGCTAACCTTGCTCGCCCAATCGGAGAGGTAGCTCGGTACGCTCACAGTTAAGGTAGAAGCCTCGAATAAAAATTAAGGTAATAGTATTGAATAAACATTCCATTGAAAATAAAGGTGCCCGCAATGCTCCATGGCTAGATATGACTGATATTGGAATCCTACTGGAAGGTGATGTACACGTTATTGCTTGAAAGCTCTATTTAGTCTATTTAGCTCCCTCGTTCTCCGTTTAGCCTAAGCAAATATTTTAAAAAGCCCTTGCTCTCTATTAAGCCCCACACTGATGTCAAATGCCATAAGTTACCAAGATTTCTCCGTTTATTTACCTGAACTTGTTTGCATGTTAATGCTGACATGGTTTTGGATAGAACTGCATCAAATTAGTGTATTTGACTTGTAAAATTGCATGTTGACTCCACTCCCCAAAATGTTTGGTAAGTGAATCAAAAACCTATCATTATATCCTTATTATCTGACCTTATGAATAAGCCCCCCTCCGTGGTCTTCGAATTCAAATAAGCTCAATAGAGGATTAATGGAGGCTTAATAGATCTTTTACGTACGGTATATGTTGAGACTTTTTACAAGTTCTATCCCGGGTGAGTAAAAAAAAGTTTACCCGTGTGGCGGGCTGTGAGTGGCCGATATTAAAAACTAAAGTGTTAATCTACCAGTCAAAGGCCAACTTAAACGAGAAAATTTGGTTTGGTAAAATCATTCATTGTCAAGACCTGTAAGGGGTTTGTATGGGAATCGAGAATTCCACGCTCCATTCTGGTCCATGATTTATCTCGCATGGAAATTCAAGTTCACTACACTTGTCAGTTTCAGAAATAGAATTTTGATTTCAATAGCAAGTAAATCATGGACCAGAATAGAATGTGGAATTCTCGTTCCCATACAGGTCCCTTACAGACATTTTTCTAATTGTTGGGTCTTAGAGATGAGTAATTTTACCAAACAAAGTTTTCTCATCCAAGTTAGCCGTTGCATAATAAATTAAAATTTCAGTTTTGAATATCAGCCGCATACATATCATTCGGCAGCCTGCCAAACGGGTAAACTATTTTTTGACTCACCCGGTAGTATGTTCAAACGAGATTAAAAAACTTCACCTCGTTTTCACCTGGTTTCAAAAGAAAATCGTTGATAAAAGCACCTACCAACTTTATACTCATCGTTTTTCACATAATTGAATATAGTTTCATTCATGGCAGCCGGTCCGGTCTCTCTATAATCAAATGCTTCAGCCTTCTTTGTCTTCCGGTTATAAACAACCATAAAACCGCCGCCTCCGATTCCCGTAGAATGCAGGTTTACTGCTCCGGTACATATGAGAGTGGCTATTATTGAATCAACGGCAGAGCCCTGCTGTTTCAGAATGTCTCTTCCAATTTTGGAACAAATCTCTGAATCAGCTGCAACGGCGGCCTTTTTAAAAACTTGAGCTGCATTTGGACCTCTTGATGGAGTAGGCATCGGTGTGTTTGTAGGCGTTGTGCCACTTTTTGCTGTGGTCATAGGCTTTTTGGTTGGCTTTGGTTTCACTGCTGGGGCTTTTGAACCCTCATTAGAAGCTTTTGTGCCATAGTACACAGAAACGCCAATGATAATAGCCACCGAAATGAGTATGACGGCAAAAATAATGTACAACTTTTTCATACGATTTTCCATAGCTGCAGTCCTGTGAAATAGAAAAAAGTTCTTGAAACATTTCATAGAATAAAAGTCTGTCTTTAGTGGAATTTGAAGTAGTGTATAGTAGCTTACCAAGACAGCACTTCCTTTGTTCTCTGACAATATCAAAATCAAGCAAATAATGCACGAAAGGCCGGGTGGGTACATGACTTGTATGTATGTATGTATGTATGTATCATTTGCCGCAATTACAAGTATTTACAAGCTATATGATATAAAAATAGATACAATACAATATATAATGTTAAAAACGTAAAGGAACAACACCCCTAATTACAGTGGCAGGGATAGCATTAAAATGTCAAGATGGCCTTAGTTCCATAATGGTCCCCTTAGAGGTGCTGGTACAACGAAAAACGTAAGAAAAAAATATACAAAGCGGTAGTTTGTTTTCGGTACAAAAAATTGTTTGTAAGACCATACCATGAATGGACTTGTGGATGGACTGGGACCAGCCGCCCGGTTTTCAGAAAGCTTCCCTCTTCTAATTACCGAAACTTGTCTTGGTACCCATTTCATGATGACTTTTGGCAGAAAACTGCCAATTTTAACCTTTTTTGGGAATTTCAGCGAAACCCCACTCATATTTATGGAAAACCTCCAGAAAAAGGGCCCTTGTTTACAGAATTTTGGGCCCAAAAACCCATCCATGTGGGCGGCACATCCCCGTACCCTGAACATGTTATGTACGCCCCCCCCCCGCCTGGACGAAAGGTTCTAGCTTTGCAGTTGATTTTTCTACGTTGGAAAAAATGCTCAATAAAATAGCGTTTTTTATCTACTTATCACGCAATACTAATACCCGTTTTTCAATGTAGAAAAGTTTAGAAACAATGGTGGAACCGTTTTCGTTCCTTTCCAAATCTACTACATTTTGACATTGTTGCAGGACAAAAGAACTGATGTTTTTGAATCGACCACTTATTTTTACTTTCTTCTCCCCAATATCAGCAACAACTTGTCAGATTGACCCAAACAAGGCTTCGTACCCCAAGAGACAGAGCTGAAAAATGACATCATCGAGCAATCTGATATAAGGAAGTGTTAGGATCCATAAACTTTTGAAAATGACAAGTCAAGAGTTTAAGGCCTAAGGAAGAAAAGATCAACTACTGCCTAATTTCAAGATCTGTTGCAGGGAGCTAGGGGAGGGAGGGCTCACAGCTGCAAGTTAACAGTTTCTGCTCTGTCACTCCAGGATTAAGTCGATCCCGTGTACCTGTATTTATTGGGGAGATGAGATACGGTTTGTACCCGCGTGCAGTAGGTTGGTGCTCATGCGCCCGGCAGAGTTCCAACCCAAAACGCTACTGCGCATGAGCTTCAACCCACTGCACGGGGGGACACATACGTTTCCTCGGACAAACCTAAAATGACAGCTCCTTCAAAGAAACCACACAAATGGGGCACAATTTTGGGGCCCCGTGTAGTCTTCTTTAGTATCCCAGGGGGGGCACTCAGCACATGCACATACGGGGAGGTAAGTCCGATATTTTTGGGTCAGAATATTGCCAAAAGTGATATTTCTTGGGTCCAAATAAACTGAAATTATGTTTTTGATATTTTTGGGCATCAAATATTTTGAAAATGATATTTTTGGGTTCTTTAGAGACAATCCTGGCCTCAATTTGCATTGTTTCAGGATATTTTATGTTCGTTTACAAATGTCAAGGTATAAAATGAGCTGATATTTTTGGGTTGTAATGAAGCTAAACTGATATTTTTGGGGCTCCTGAAAATTTCTCGGACTGACCCCCCCGTATGTGTATGTGCCGAGTGTCCCCCTGGG
>REGL01003847.1:1664-14456 GCA_004194395.1 Aurelia aurita complex sp. Pacific
TAAGCTAATTGTTTCATGTAGGTTGGAAATGCCCCCCCCCCCCCCTCTGCCCCATGATTTTTCAATTTTAAAGATATTATGTGCCCTGTCTATTATCAAGAAATGCCCGTCTTGCTTGATGAAGAAGTCCTTTAAGTGTTGTCCCCCCTTTCAAGTTTGAGATGTTTCTTACGTCCCCACATAGTTTGAATTGCGATTCATTGGCTTCAACAGACCTGACAGACCACTTGCTTGTAACAGACAAAATACATAATTTCACAGCATAATAATTGTAACATAATACACAAGCTTGTATCATGAAATACATAACAGTATTTCATACGTGATTGTTTGATAGCTGCTAAAAAGGAATATCAGAACCTGTTATTTGCCTTTATTTTCATGTATGAAGAAACACAGGCATGGCAGTAGTCTCCTGTACAAAAATACAAGGCTAAACTTGGCCTTGTACAGGCCAAGTTTTAGCCTTGTAGAGGGGATTATAACCTCGTTATGACCTTGTACTAACCTTGCAAGAAAATTACAAGGCTATCAGTAAGATTCCAAGCTGCAACCAGTCTAACACAAGGTTTCCACGAGGCTTCTACAAGGCTAATTAGCATTTTTCAAGCTATTTACAAGGTTACAGCAAGGCTATTCCAGGCTATTACAAGGTTACAAGGCCATAACTGCAAGGCTTGTACATGGCTATTACATGGCCTTGTATTTTCGTACAGGCTGTTATTTGAGTGTATAATCTACATTTCTAATGAATATGTATCAATGAAAATGCTTCAAATATATATCTGTATTGTTTTTTCTTATGGCAGGCAGAACTTAGTCACAGTGGTGAATGTGTCGGTTATAGACAAATTTGGAAAAGGCTACGGGATGACCATAACATTGTGGTTGCAAGGTAGAATTTGAATTATGCCTTGTACAAGAGTCTGCAAATGATTATATGATTTCTCTGTTTGTCTGTCTATCTATTGTGTGTTTTCAACTTGCATATTTTTGAGGAGCATCTCCTACCCAACAACAACAAATTTAGCATCGTAGCAATCTGTAACCGGCTTCTACCTTACAATAAAGCACTTGTTATGTTATCTTTAAAATTGTTATGGCATGAAACATGCAGGTACAGCATTGTTGTCCTTGTGCAAATTATTAGTCCACAACTTTGGATAATTTACTCAACAATTTGATATTATCTAGTGTGCTTAGATTGCTGTGGTCATGTACAGTAAAAGCTACATTACAACCTACTGGGTCTCCCCCAATGCCATCTATTGTATCCCTCTTCACAGAGAAGATATACAGTATCTTATGAATATTATGGATCCTATTGGTGTGGAGCTGAGAAAGCAGAAGCGACTAAAAAGACGAACATATCGCACTCCAGTAAGTATACCATTTATATGTTGATGACCAACACAGCTACATGAAAACAAGCATTTGTATGGAGCGGTAAAACCTGATGTATGATATAGTCAAGGTATTGTGCTCAGATTTTAAGTTGCATGACTGTTTTGTTCTTGTTTTGTTCTTGGAATAATCATTGAGAAGAAATTCAGTAGCAAAATCACATAATTCAGTCATCGCACAGACCGTTTGCATTATATTTGTTGCAATTTATACTTTAGGGTCCTAATTACTATTGGCATATTGATGGTAATGACAAACTGAAGACTTACGGACTTTACATTCATGGATGTATTGATGGGTATGATTTCACATCTATGTTACAGCATGTGGTCACAGTGCACTCTCAACTGTTTTGCTAGATGCAACATTTAGTGCTAAATATGGCTCTTCCTTTAAAATTTGAAACGTAATAGGGGAACGACAATACTGTACAGAGCAAAATTTTGTCTATCAATTTCAGTTAAAGTGGCTTCTGTAATTTTGGTATGTCAATGAATGGGTTCATACTGTATGAAAATGTATTGAGAAAAATCACATACTGTAGTATCAAAACTTCTAAAACAAACTTTGCTGCTTTTGTTCACTGATGTGTGCATGGCATATTATTGGCAAAGGTATATCATAATTTGACAGAGAAGTACCTGCTCTGATTTTATCTGTAGGTTTTCCCGAAAAATGCTTTGGTTGAAAGTGGGTAGCACCAATAAAGACGAGTCTGTCACAGCTACATATTTTCTTGACACTATACGCTCCATAGGAGGTATGCTTTATAATGATTCTTTTGGATTCTTGGCAGACAGAGAAAATTTTTTCTCAGTGTTGTTGGTAGTATTTGTTGATTGGTCTGAGGGAAAGAGGTTGTCAGACTTGTAAATAACCAGATGCTGAAATAGTCTCCACAATCTCCTTGTGATCCTCTAAACGTTGCTACTAGATAGCAAAGTGTTTTGTTTCCCAAATTTGAACATACTCTGTCTGCAGAAAATATACATAGAAAAGTATAAGAATTATATTGTAATTTGTAACTCATTTCACTATATAACTGCCATTTGATGGATACGAAATTGTTAAAGGTACATGTGTTCATGCAAGTACAGCTGCATATACATTCTGTCAAAATATGCTGACACAATGCAGACAAAGAGTGTGTGCATGTATACTTGAAATTAAACAGTGAACGGGCAACCACAAATGAGTCTGCTCAGTTTTCTCCTTGCCACCTGTGAGCATACAGTATTAACCAAAATGCTCAGGCAACAGTCACATGAAAATGGGATGCCCCCCATAAAGCCACTGTATTTACATATACACCATTACCTTTAACAACTCTGGAACACATTTTACCTTTAACATTACCGGGACACATCACCTTTAACATTACTGGGACAAATCACCTTCAACATCACTGGGGCACATTACCTTTAACATCACTGTGCAGCCATCTCTTTCTAACTCTGCAAGCCAGGTGATACTTTGCAAGATGCCTCTTATCTCTTTGTAACCTACTGTTAAGTAAATGTATTTTGCCTAGGTGTGCCATCTAAGATCAGATTAGATCCTGGCACTGAAAATGGCTTGACAGCTGATATTCAAACTTTCTTGCGTTTGCCTGAAGAGAAATGTGTCATATTTGGAAAATCAACTGGTAATCAGGTACTGATTTCCATGCACATATCTAACTATTAAGATGAGTCAGAAAAAAATGTGGAGTGTTTACATAGCAATTCATATTTTTGTGATTAACGAGCTGGGTTTTCCTTTCCGTGCTCTAAGAATGCAAATATGATCAGCCATAAGTTGTAAAAAGTTCAGTTTGTTGAAATATAGGGCATATGATATTACTTCCATGTGCATATTTTGCAATTTTGTAGTATAGCTACAATTTTGGTGAAGCAGCTATTTCTCAACTCTATGATATAAAGTTAAAATAATCATAATGTAGCTCCCAAGGTGGATCGCAAAATGTGTATTGTGAAATGGTAAGGGGACATTTTATCATAAACCAATGGAATTTTGCAAATTTATCCATGAAATCTCTTTGCATCCATAGAGAATAGAGGCATGGTGGAGTTTCTTGAAGAAAGACTGGCTCTGTTGGTGGATAGATTTTTTTGAGGTGCAAATCTGCTCTACTTTCTACATACTGGTATTTGATTGCCTGGCGCAATACATATTATGTTTAATGTTTATGAGAGGAAGGTGAAAATTCTTTTCAAAAAATAACACAATTAAGTAGGCTGCTTTAAATTTATTTCTATTGTGTGCTGCCATTTTTTTTTACTGTTTTTGTAGCTGTAGTTTGGCTGTATCCAAATAGCTGAATGTATTTGAGCACTGTGCATGTCTTCTGTATCCCATTTTGTAACTTATCATTGCAGGAAATGATAGATGCTGGCTTGTTTGATACTAGTAACAAGTTGCATCTGTAAGTACCCTACGTTCCTTAGGTCAATAGTAATTAGTCAGTTAACTTCAGATGCATTTGCAATAGATGATTACGCTAAAGATGGCGGCGAGGAACTTTTTACCAAGATGCATTGCGTTCTAAATACGAATCTTTAACGATTCTATAGGAATTCGATTAAAGAACGCAGTGCATCTTGGTAAAAAGTTCCTCGCCGCCATCTTTAGCGTAATCGTCTATTGGTTTCATAAATCTTTCCTGTTGAAACAGTGATCAGTGGCATATAGGCAGAGCAAATCATAACAGGAATGAAAGTTATATTCTGACCAAGTAACTTTTTAACAGTCACAGTTACTTCTATGCCCAACATGTTTCTTTGTACTTGTGAAATAAAGCACAATTAAATGGATATAATTGATGGTTGATTAATTTATGAACAGCAAGACCTGCATAGGAGTAGTCATAGAAAAGAAGTTCTTCAAGTAGCTAAACAAATCTTTAAAAATGTGAAAATGATATATCCAAGCAGACAAATTAGTGCATCTATTTCACAGGGAGTGTGTCCGGTTCTGCTTTACCAGACAAGTCCAAGAAGAGCTTGATAGGATTCAGAGACTGTGGAATACACATAGAATGCGCCCAGTCAACCAAAGTCTTTGTCCTCCAGGGAGACCAGACGTCATATTCAATATTCCTGAAAATCATGGTAAGCTAGGTATTTGATGGTAATTGCTCTTAAACTGTAAAGCACATGGACATGGTTTTCTGCCAAAGAAGAGACATTTTTGAATTTCTGAAAAATTCATGTTCATGACAATTTACAGCGTTTCATATTGCACGAAAATTATTATCGTGATGCCGTGAAGAAATCTTGGAAATTCTTACTGATTCTTCTCATAATGTGCACTTGTACTGTATTGTATTCATGTATGTACTGTCTTCACGTTTAAGTCAGCCTTAGGCTTAGTCAGCCAAAGTTTGCTACAGTATATGACAGTTGGGGCAATAGGCCCTTCTATCATCCACTGAAATTCTCTTTCACACTTTAGGTGCTGTTAACCATTTGCATGTTGTGAATCCAGATGTGTTGCAAAATGTATATAGCTTGCATGCTAAGACCAGCCCAATTTGTGAGGAAGCATACTTGGTACTATTTTATGAAATTATGCTCAGAGAAGACCTGTCTTTTGCGCATGACCCAGAAGACTGCAAAAAATTATACCAAGATATATTGGATGTTGTCAATCAATTTCAGTAGAGTGAACGTCCATCATAACAAACTATTTTCTTGTAACAAAACCAGCTGCATGCAAATCATTACTATGATAATGATAATTATAGTGAAATATAATTACAGTGGGAAATATACTGTACACAATTTTCTTTATACGAAGTTTGTAACACACTACCAGGTGTCTCAAAGAAGTACCCCTTTTTACAAGAAATAGGAGCAAGACGACATGATATCATTAATATCCGAGTGCACAGCTTATCAATCGTAAACTTCTATGCTCATACCTTCCCTTTAAAATGTGTCCACCAAACTCCAGAGAAACAGCCTTGCAAAGTCAAATTTTACAGTGCACCCAAGACCAGAGGTTTTGAAAAAGGTCCTAGTCATGATTTGTATCATATCATTTTGTTCCCTTGTTCAGTCAAAAAGGGGTACTTTTTTAGACATTCGCTAGTACTAGATGGCCAAACTTAGAAACCCTGTGGTCAGGTGTGCCATAACCTCTTAAAAATGTATCCACATACATTTATATGCTGCACAATAATTCAAGCTTTTTGCACATAAGAAACAGCTTAAGAAACTTCTTGTCCCAAAATGCAAACATTTGCATGTACAGGGTGTCCCAAAAAAATTGTGCCCTGTTTCCCTAAAGATTGCAACAAAAGGGCAAAAGATTCTCGCAAAACTTTTATATGGTGGGTGTTGCCCTTCAGATGTTTAAATAAAGTTTGCTGCCATCCCCGTAAAAATCTGTTGACAAATGATGTAGCTATGACCCGCAGAAGACTAAATTTGCCTGATGACTGAAACCAGCGGTTGGCCATTTTGTCTTACTATTTGCAGTAATAAGTAGCTTCACGTGAGGTAAGAAATAATTTCTGTGAGGTCAGAAATAGTGAAACTCTCTGATGATTATCGGAATTTTCAGGAGAGCTATGACATTGGAGGCTGCTGTTTCGTTTACCATCCTTGAAGCTATTTATCGCTGCAAAATAGTAAGACAAAATGGGCGACCGCTGGTTTCAGTCATCGAGCAAATTTGGTCTCCTAAAGGTCATAGATTGATCATTTTCCAGCGGTTTTTTCTGGGCATGGTATCAAACTTTCCTCATTTTCATGACTACCTCTTTTAGCACATCGCCCCTTGCATGGTTTGTCCCACAAATTTGAAAAGCGTAACTGCCGTGCTATGAAACAAATTTAGCACTGTCCCTATTACGGGTATATTTATAATTTAAAACGCCTACTACCATCATACGTACGTATTTTTCACAACAACAACATTCGAATCAATACGAGACAGTGCAGCTAAACTGGAATAAAATGTTTTGCATGTGTTGCATCTCCTCTACCGAAGATAAAACTTTCCAAAGTAACTTTGGTCCAGTTCTGAAGCCTCCACTGATGTTTTGTGTTATTAGTGGTAAAGAGTTGATTGTCTAGTAAAAGGTTTCTTGCGAACAAATACGTGTAGATGAGCGATGAGCCAAATAATTACATGAAAAGCCATAAAGGCAACATAACATTTTTTTTAACAAAACAGACAGCAAATCATGATATTTCATTTATAAGGGACTGGTAATTATTTCTTGCCGAGGAGGGGTTGAAAGACATGTGATAGGGAGTACAGAAATTGTACCTATTTAAAGACAGGGGTACGAAAAACGAAGCACATTTTCTAGAGTGGGTATGAATTGAGTTTGAGATAAATCTGGCAAGTTCTTAAAAAACTTACGGTAAGACCTTTGGTCGTATTACTCTCAGGTGAAATGAGGTTACTATAGATATATAATCTAGTGACTGAAAGATATAACTATCGGATTTTATCAACAGTTAGGTCTCAGCGAAGTTTTTAAAAAAAGTATAGATTAATTTGATTTTATGATGGCATTCTTCATTGAATAGGTCAGCAATGATAAGTAAATTTCTTTCACAATCCCATGTAAATCATATTCTGGACACTAGTTTAATGTTCAGTAGTTATGTTGTTAAGCTCCTATGAGCCCTAGGGATATATGGCACAATAACAATTTCTATATTATTATTATTTTACAAACCTAGTTCTTCTAGAAGTAAGTTCACTTCTACACTGATTCTTATCAATGCAACTGCTTTCTCTTTTCTTGTCACATTTGAAATGGTAGTTTCCTTATGTGAATGAGTAAGTGTCACTGTGACATGTAAATCTTCATGCAATTTAAATCATGACAGTATAATGATACGTTTACCACAGGGGCGGCTGGGAGCCAAAAAGTTTAGGTATTAGTTCCCAAATTCCCCTCAAAAGCAAACCGTTAACAATTTATTCGCGAAGCGAATGAATTGTTAACCAAACCAGCTGGGGGTATGGGGGGCGCTGTAAGCCCCCCATTGGGGTCCAGGGGCGAAGCCCCTGGAAGATTTTGCTTTCTACAAGAAATTCAACCCCAGATTTTCTCTAAATTGCCGCAAGATCGCGCAAGATCTAGTTGTTCTTCAAAGTAGAAAAACTGCAACATCTATGTGGTGCAAAAGCATTTTGCCATATAGAGAGGCTTTGTTGTTGTGGATTTCAACTTCCCTTAGTCGTACTTCATCAAGTGCACACCCTTCATCAACATTTCCAAGAAGCCTGTAAGTAGTATGGTTGTTGACATGTTTCCGGGAATGTTGATGTTTGTTTGCAATTTTCCAGAAGTTGGACCCACACAAGTAGCCACTTTCTTTGAAGAACGCATTGCTGGCCTGTTGAAAACGATAAAACATCCAGCTTTAGTAAAAATAACAAGGGCAATGTAAAAATAGAGTTAACACGTATGATAACAATTCATCGTTAAGTTTCTAAGGTTTAACTTGTTAAGTTTGTTTCCATGAAAGCTGTGTCAGTGTCACCTTCTGTCTCTACTAAACTGGTGGATAACGGCTACGGCCAACTCTTGCTCATACATTTAAGAGCTAGACGCCACTTCCTGCATTCTTTGTTAAAGGCTCCTGGCCTCAAACTTAGAGCCCCAGGGTATTAGCTTTCAGATTCTAGTACCATCAACGGAGATAGCAAGAAACAGTGCACTAAAAAGCTTTTCTCGCTGTTTCTGTTACTTTTGAGTAACTGTGCTTGTTTAGACTAAATAACCTATCATTACAACTTACTCTTGCTCAATTTGACCAGATTATATGAAATAACAGCATAGATGAATCATGACGATTGAAAAAATCGAATCTCAAGTACTTTTTCGTCGTTGTACGTGTGTTCATGTATGGCCAAACCAAAATATCGTGAAATAAAAGAAAATCACTCCAAAACTTACCGATGATATATCACCCATTACGAGGCAGGGCCAGCAAAAATAAGTATTTTTCTCTCCACCTCCGCAAGCCCAGGCATATGTTTCATACACTGAGTCAGATGATTTGTTCTTCAAAATAACTCTTAGACAAGGTTTCCCATCTTTTTTGAAACGCAATCGCTGTTCGTGCGTTAAACTTCTCTGCGACGACAACAACGAAAATATACAACCCCAACACCCCAAAGATACACCCCAACCAACGGTACCCTGCTTCTACAACACGCGATTCATCTTTACAGCAGAACGATAACGATAGTGGATGCAGTGGCCGCCAAGGGATTAGAAATGAAAAACTAATACCTTCTCGCTGTTGACCTATTCTTGCAGCACAGCGACATAAAAGGATTTTACGTCATTGAGACTGCTCCAGACCAAAGAATTTTGTGGGAGGGTATTAGAATTCAGATTCTAATACCAAATCATCGGAAGGCCAGCGGCTCCATTGAAAACGGCAGAGTCACTTTCTCTCTATTGAAAATATGTCAATAAGGATTAGTACGCATTATGTTGAAATAAAAGGAAACCAAAAATAGCCATTCAAGTACGAGATTTCCATACCTTCAACGATATGGGCACAGTTCTACGTCAACACTCTTTTTATCCAAAGTGACGTAATAGAAACGAATTCACTAAAGGTTCGTGGCATGAAAATTTTCTATCTTTGAAAAATGAGGTCACTATTTCTTGAAAAAAAGAGGTATTAGACTAATACCCTGAGTACCAGCCCCAGCCGCCACTGGTTTACCATCTATACATGCACTGGTTGGGGGGGGGCTGAACATGTTTTCTATAATGTTGGAGGGGGCACAAAAATTTTAAGGAAAATCAGAGACGAAAATTCAATCTAATATTTGTAAATGTCTTCCATCCCTTCCCCAGCAGGAATTTATGACACATCCGTAACACAGTTCAGTTTTCATCGCAATAAGTCTCTAGGAAGCACTAAGCAAAGTCAATTGGCCAGTCGTCATTTTTCAAGATGTTAAAAAACTCGTTTCTTAAGTCGGGAAAAGATTCGTATGTGCTGGGCAGCTCGAGAAGGCAGGAGCACGTAGTTGCAATGGGCCGGCGCGCCAGTCCCTCGACGGCTTTGAAAGTTACAGATATTACGTCATAGCAAAGCATATCTGCTCCCGTAACGAACTTCAAGAAGCTGTGCAGGTGAACTTCATTAAGGCCACGCACAAAGCGCTTCAGGAAGCCGAAACACACTCTTTCATTCTCATTCTGCGGATTTGCATTGAGCATTGCGGCAACACCCTTGCCATCTGGCCGTAAACTGGCCATAAAGTGGAGGAAGCTGATTGGCGAAAAGAATTCCTCATGGTTTGCAGTCAGCGGTAGCAATTCTGGTGCCCATGCAGCGCTGATATATTTTGGAGACTGAATTAGCTCTTTGTGAGCTAATTCTACGACAAGGCTCTTGACATTTTCTTTAGTAGCAACCTTTCGCCCATTGTAGCGTGATAGCATGTCCTGAAACTCTTCAATTAGTGTTTCATCCAAATCAGATGACTTGTCTTCCATTATGGATGTGATTACTTTAGCATCAGCCACATCAACGAAGCTCTGGAAAGAATTGCACAGCATTTCATCTGTTACACCCTGCATGCCAAACAGGGAGTGACATAAGAAGGCATGGCACAGCTGGAGCGGCCAGTAGCGCATGTCCATAAACCCTTTCAGTAAGACTCTTGCACAGCATTGCCATTTTGCTTCCTGAAAATCATGACGCAATGCTGGGACTCGTTCCGCTTCTCCTGTGCAGCAACTGTTGCAAAAAGTTTGCCAAAACGCTGTGAGGACATCCCTATACACTCCTCCTGTGTCTTGACCCTTTTCTTCCCGCCCATTTGTCTCGATAAGAACGAAATAGAGGCTTTCATTTAATATGTTGGGGTCACTGAAAACATCTATCAGCTCATTAAAGATGTTTATTCTGTGTAGCATCACTTTTCTCGGTTCCCCATCGCTGTCGACAGATTGTTGCAGTCGCTCTTCTCTCCCACTCATATTTCCGTTCGAAGTGGAATTAGAGCTTGGACCAGCTGTGACTACCACCTCCATGAAACTTGTTGACGGTCCATCTCTGAAAGAGACTGGTGGCTCCACCATTTCGAATTCCTCGGTATTTGCATTATTACCTTCCGACGTATGTGCATCGCTAGTTTCATATGGCTGAGGGAATTGCTGGGAAGCATTTACGATGGCCCCAATTCTCTGTTTGAATGCTTCTTCCTCCGAAGAAGGGACAAACAAATCATCAAGGGGGTCAACACTTGACACACTGCTATCATCATGTAATGGTGAGATAGGGGATATTGCGGAAATCTGTGGCTCAGATTGTGAAACTGCTTGCGCCCTTTTGAACGTTGTGTACAAATAGAATCTGATATGGTAATCACCCTTCTTCAGATTAAAATGATCACGCAGAGTGAATGGAAGAACACCTGCACTGGTACGTATGAATGTCAGGTCCTCATCAGAGTTGTAAATACCAAGGGAATAGTTTATGTCCTCAAGCACTCCAAGTGGACTCCTTCCTTCGGGAAAGAAAGTATCCAACATACGTTGCAGCAGCTGGTGGTAGTCTGTTTCCCAATCCAACCTTACTTTTATGGTACCACCACCACGATCTCCTCTCACTTGAACATATTTACCTTTGATAGGATCATAGTGCTTCCACCCTAGATGGACAAGCTTCTTTTTCTTCTTCTCTTTTTCAATTCTTGCTTTGACTGCCACATTGTTTTTTGGAGCAGTCTTTTTCATTTTTCTTTTTTTCCCCTGTGAAAATTTAAAAAGAAAGAAACATTTATCAGCGGTTTGTGTGTGTATGAATTTATGTAAAGTTTCCATCGAAAGGAAGTAGAAAAACTGATAATCGAACGTAAGAATACATTTCACCACTGTTATATATTTCACAGTTATAAGAAAATGTAGCAAATGCGCTAAAAGCAGACGATATCTACAAGAAAAGAGAAAAATGAAGGAACACGCATAATGATACTTCAAAGTTGAGTACCAGGAATAGCATTCAAAAAAGAATAAAGAATGAATTTCCATAGTGATCCCTTCCATATCATGGTGCTCTTTTGCAAGTAGAAATAAAATGGCTAATGACTTATGAGAGATGTTGATGTTGTAGTACACGTTGTTACAAGACACTTGGATCAGCACTTAGTACTAAAAGTTTCTTAATTTTGAATGAAAATGTTGTTTTTTAGTGGCAAAAGTTTCTTAATTACTTTCTTATTTTTGATGCCCAAAATTGCGTTATGGTTCGAAGTTGAGCCTTCTTATCGAGAAAGGGCTTAAGCCATAAGAATAAGACATGCACATTAAGACCAAAAAGTTAACAATTTGAAAGTCTGAATTCGAGAAAAGATGATGGTAGCTTTGTTAGAGACACACAAATAAGCGAGGCATACTGAAATAAATGTTAGAGTTTATTGATTCTTCTTGAACGTATTACTAATTTCTTATAAACCAGTATATTGTAAAAAAAAACTGTATTGGCCAATACCCTACTATCATTAATAGAAGTGTGGATTATCAAGCAGCGAGGCCAGTGAATGTATATCTGGGAGTTTCCCCTCGCTTGCCGTTGGCAAAGACAACTTTCTTCTTTCTTAATCATATAGTAGAGTTGGTATAAATTAGTTTATCAAAATTTAGTAGCACATTCACTCAAACAGTTGTTTCTTGTGAAAACTGTGTCGAAACTAACAGTTAATTAGGTTTTTATACGAAAATTGAAAATGAATGACTATTTTCTAGTTCAAAGCTGAATACTATCAACTTGCATACCTTCTTTTCTGATTCCTTCTTTGTAACCAAGCGCTTTGCTTTAATATTACCCAAAGCTTCACGAATTTTGTCTGCAAGGTGAAGAATTATTTGTTTGAATACAATGCAGAACAAAGTAAAACAGAAACTAAATTTAAAAACTTGAACGGAAAACTGGCAAAATGCCATTCAAATGCTTTCCAGTCATGATAGGATGCCGGCACATTTTGAAAACGGTGAAAAATGTAACGGTAGCAAAATTTGAGCTTGCGTTCACATGATATCATTTTCAAAGAGTTCCGTTTTCAAAATCTACAGTTTTCAAAATCTACAATTTTCAAAATATACCCTCTTCAAAATGTACCGGCATCGTGTGAACGCAGACTAAAACTTAAAATCTTTCATTTTGTGCGTTTTCAAACCCAAAAATTTCATATTGTAGTTCACAAAGAATGACTGAATAGCCTCGTTCAATTTGTTTAAATAGGTTAGGGTCAAGGGCATCAAAGGCAAGAGCATATTCTTACTTTTATTGAAACTCGGAGAGACATGACATGATCAGATTCAGAACAGTGGATGAAATGTTAATTGCGTATCAAATCATGGGTAGTTAGACACTGCTGGTGTGCTTCTAT
>REGL01003849.1:0-14421 GCA_004194395.1 Aurelia aurita complex sp. Pacific
ATTGTTTGGTGCCGGGGGTTTGTCATTGTGAAAGACCGAAAGGGCCTAAACCGTACAAGGTGAAGCACAAATGGAATTTTCCCCATAAAACTGCAATACTTGCAGCGTTCATGTTTAGTATAAATAATAGTAGAATGATAGAAGATGCTGCGAATTTGGTTTGCATTTGAAAAAATCGATTGTTTGGTGACGGGGGTTTGTCATTGTGAAAGACCGAAAGGGCCTAAACCGTACAAGGTGAAGCACAAATGGAATTTTCCCCATAAAACTGTAATACTTGCAGCGTTCATGTTTACGTAGTATAAAAAACAGTAGAATGATATTTTCATATTGCTATCAATTTAATGCTTATTTTGTGCTTATACTGTGAAACGAATGCCTACTGTGATAACTGACTAAACAGTTTCAGAATGTCAATGTTTATTGCATGCATTTCTAATGTGCGGCTAAAAAGTAGTTTCCTGCGGCCAAAAAGCACTTTGCTACGGCCAGAATACCCGGCTAAAAAGCATTTCATTTCAGAAGAAGTTTTAAGCCTGCTTGCTGTGCTGGTTTCCGTATAGGATAGAATAGACAGCTCTTATTAGGTAAGCTAGGAGCCCCAAGTGCGGCATAAGCAATAGGAACATGCGGCATGCTGTACACAAATTTTTTCCATATTACTTTATGATTGATCATGCCATTAGATATGTATCCATACTTTTAGTGTATCCATCTTTCATGATTTTCATGAAAAGAACAAATCGCCACATCTAAGGCCACATAAAATAGATTAATAGATTCTCATCACAACATTTTGGAAAGTCTCGCAAGGCGGAGGTTTATATTTTATATTTTATAAATAAATTGTTTGGCTAATCTAGCAAAATCAGCGAGGGAACACATTATTCTTGTGAATTCTTTGCTTACACAGTCTTTGGCGCAGAGAAGCGCATACCCTGGGCCATTTGTAGAAGGAGGAGGAGGAGAAGCGACAAACAGTTTACGATTGTCGATGTTTGTAGGAGCTGTTTACAATTTTCAACATCAGTTGTGAAATAATATTTAGACCCATTCAGGGCGAAGGTTGGAGAAATTTTTGCTTTGAGTACTGCTGATGTTAGCCTCAGTTTCAAAAGGAAATGAGAATAAATATATCTTTGGCTTTGAAATAATGGTTGGCAAGGAAATAAAGTTAATATTCATAAAGAAGATATTTCTAAGAGGCATGCACTTCGATAAGAAAATCAGTTCTATTTGTGATTAGACCCATTCACGGCGACCCTACTCTAGACAATTTTTGAGAAATTGTTACAAGGAAAAGTTACAATGAAAACATGATCTAATTTAGATCTGCATGATATCATACAGCCAGATGTAAAAACAACACATTTGCAACAGATTCTATGCAGATCTATTTAAGGTCTAGCCAAATGTTTAAGAGGCATGACTGGTTGCAAAATCTAGATCCAGGGTCAGGAGTGATGTTATATTGATTCTTTAAATTATGTCAATGAGCTTGTCATATCTGTGTTTGATCCAGAATAGATCGGTTTTGTATCTACATACACTCTTTTCTCTTTATAAGAATAATGTTTATAAGAGTATTCTGGCTCAGAATCATCCAATTTTTAAGAATATTATAAGAATATTGCCAGCCTCAGCTGGCATATTTGTGTCTCATTTTTCTGCAGTTGCCTGTTTTGTGATGTTCATAACAGAGAATCGCATGACTGACATAAATACTAGAATAAGTTCAGGCTCAGAATGAAACTTTTTTAAGAATATCGAGGCTGTACAAAAGTTAAAGTATTCTTATAAAAAAAGAGTGTACTGTAGGATCAGTGCATTTTGTGTGGATAGGGACAATGGGATTCAATGAAAAGTTGTTTGCTCAATAACCATGATTAAACACCATCAATTTCGAGTATATTTGGTGAAATCAAGTACAGTCAACAATATTGTAAATCATTCCCAGGGTTTCTTCATGCAAAAATTACTGCACACATTTTTTGTAAGAAACCTATAAGAAACTCAACTCTCAGATCACCAAAAAATTAACAAACACCAGTATTGGGAAAATATAAGGTAAGAAACTATTTATTTTGATAAAGGAAATCCTTGACATATTTTACTTTACATTCATCTGTTTCCTTTATCATATTGCTCAAAGGTACTTGTGAGTAATGTCTAAACAAGGCTGATAAAACTTTATTTTGAAATGTTCAGGAGGGCACAGGAAGTGAACAATTATGCAGCCTCTAGCAAACTTGTGAAAAACTCTGAGTACTAGAAATCTGATATTTTTAAGAGATTTTCAGTACTGGCTGGCCTAAATTATTAGGTTCTTATTAAATAATATTATTTCTTATTAAATAATATGTGTAATTAATAAGAAATATGATGTCATAAACATTTATGATGTCATCAGTAATAAATTGCTGATGCCAGCAAATATAAATTGATTATCAAATGAAAGCACTCGTTGAGGCAAAGCAAACGGTATATTTGTTGCTGAGATTTAAAAACAGAAAAAGAAATTCGAGCCATAATTGCATTGTAAAGATTTTCTTTTGTTACTACTCTCAAAATATGAGTTTCTGGTGGGCACTTGGTTAAACAGTAAACAGTAGGCATTGAAATCTTTATTTTCTGATGTGCCAAATAAATTTCGTTAAAAGTCAGGAAGTTTCATTGTTATAGCTGTCATCGTTTAGGAGCTTAGGAGGGGGTCAGCCTTCCCTCCGGTTAAAATAGTGTTGAAGTAGTCTGGGCTATGATTAATTGAAAACTTATAAAACAGCACAAGCTGTGAGCAGCTCCATCATCCCAGACTTTTTTTACATCTAATCAAATGATTTGATCATAGGTTATCCAGGTCGAGCTCCAATGCAACAAGGCCCCCCACCTGGTGCAGACCCAACCTTATGGACTTGGTTCATGACAGTTGACAGAGATAGATCAGGACAGATATCTACAGAAGAGTTGCGTCAAGCTCTGATGAATAATAACTGGAGTCATTTCAACCTGGAAACATGTCGTCTGATGATTGGTTCGTAAATTCTTATTGACCGTTAAAATTCAGGATCATGTATTTTTCTGCAGGGTGTCCCAAAAAAATTGTGCCCCATTTGCCTGTAGATTGTGACAAAACGGCAAAAGATTCTCGCCAAACTTTTGCAATGTTGCTCTTAAGATATTCAATTAAAGTTTGCTACCATCCCCGTAAAATCCGTTGAAAAATGATGGAGCTATGACCTTCAGAAGACCAAATTTGCCTGATGACTGAAACCAGCGGCCGGCCATTTTGTCTTACTATTTTGCAGTGATGAGTAACTTCACATGAGGTAAGAAATAGTTTATTTGAGGTCAGAAATAGTGGAACTCTGAGGATCATCGGAATTTTCATGAGAGCTATGACATTGGAGGCTGCTGTTTCATTTTCAATCCATGAAGCTATTTATCACTGCAAAATAGTAAGGCTGACCGCTGGTTTCAGTGATGGGGCAAATTTGGTCTCCCGAAGGTCATAACTCCACCATTTTTCAACGGATTTTCATGGGGATGTTAGCAAACTTTAATTGAACATCTGAAGAGCATCATCATGCAAAAGTTTGGCGACAATCTTTTGTCGTTTTATCATAATCTTCAGACAAACTGGGCACAATTATTTTGGGACACCCTGTATAAGAAACTAAGGTCTGGGGCTGGTAGGCAGATTCTAATGCCAGAAGTGTTGAGTTAATCTAGCTATGTCAAGAGGGCTCCCAAATTATCTAGAAGATCTCAAAACAAGTAAATAATATAATTCAAACTCAAAATATTGTCCAACAGTTGCTATAACTGTACAGTGTCAAGAAATTTTTGAATTCACTGGAAAAATTAAAACTGCAAATTACAAAAGTTTCCTAACTTTTTAAATTCAGGAAGGGTTGTTTCCTAACTTTCGAAAAATTGAGTCTACTGTTTGTTGTAAGCTGTTACTTTTAAAAATGTAAGTGCATTTTTTTATAGTTTATATGTCCACTTGACAATAACTACAACTACTATTTACATTTAACTACGTGCCCCTTGTAGTGGGAAAAGACACAAGGTCATTGTGTTGCCACTATCAGTATAATCTCATTAAACACAGTACAATGTCCTTCAATATATGGATCAACGGATCTTCCTTAGATGGAAGTAGGACTAGCATGCAGTCATCGTTTCTTTTAATACGTCTTATTCAAAGAATTGTCCTTCACGCCTATTGATAAAGCTCTACCTTCGAAAACTGATTTTTCCCCCAGACAAATAATGAAACGATGAAACCACACAGAAAAATGGTAACTCCCCGCCTCGTGGAATATCATGGTTCATGGGGAGTTGAGTTTCAGATGAAGTCCATTTGCTCAACTTCAAATATTATCTTGGTCAAATCATCGTGGCCACATTGATTGAGTGAATTTCCGCAATTAAATATTGGCCTAATTATGCTTACATGTTTATTTGATGATATCCAGCTCAATTTAAACAAACATTTCATTTAGTGCCTCATTTTATTGTTTCAATGATGATGGCAATAATCATGATAATCATAACTTAATATCTTATTATTGTCATAGCAGCATGATCAATAGAAATAATTTGATTTAATCACGTGATTTTAATTGTTTGCACCAACGTCCATCTATTTACCACTAAAGATTACAGCTACTACCGGGTGCGCCAAAATAAACTATGCATGTTTGGCAGGCCACAATAAATCGTACACAGGTCCGATTTTGGAAATTTATGACTTAATTGTTAGCAGAAAGCCTGAATTAGATACTGGGCTTTTTGCAAATTTTTTCATTTTCAGTTTTTAGAGCTAGAAGCGAGTTTCCTAAAATGTTAATTTTCGAAAAACACTGAAAACGATCAAAAAACATCGATATAGTTTTCCAAAGAATCGCGGGCAAAGAGAGAACTTTTTCATGGTGATTTGGGATTTAAAAATCGACCAATTGTAATCTGCTGTAAGAGAATTCGTACTAAACCCCCAAATCCCCCTGAAAACGTTTTCTCTTCTTTCATTCATGTTGAATCTTTCAAAATTTGATCGACGTTTTTTAATCGTTTTCAATGTTTTCGAAAACGAACACTTTAAGAAACTCGCTTCTGGCTCTAAAAACTGATAACGGAAAAATTTGCAAAAAGTCATAGAATCTAATTCAGGCTTTCTGCTAAATATTAAGCCATAAATCTTCAAAATCGGTTCAGTGTACGATTTATTGTGGCCTGCCAAACGTGCATAGCTTATTTTGGCGCACCCGGTATAACAACGAATAAAAAGAGGGAGGTGGAATCAACCACCAGGTATTGTCCGCTTCAAAATTCCCAGATGAGATAGGATTAAGTCTTTGGCACAATCCTATGCGTTACTCACATGCTAGACATCCAATCTCTTTGATTGTTTAAGATTTTTGCTTCGTTCTGCAACTGCTTCAGAGTTTTATATCTGGGTCTGATGTTTACAACGACCATTTCTACACTACCAAGCACAAGGAAAGCAACAGCGTGTTGTACATAACTCCACGAAACCTGGAGATATTTCAACCGGCATCCAAACTTGTACACCCAAACATCTGGAGAGTAGATTTCTTAAAAAAATTCGGGAAATTTCAAGCAGTTTTTTGTCCTGGTTGTATTTTATGAAGGTAGGTAAGATTTAGAAAGATCTTTACTAGTTTCTTGTGTCTTCTTCGCTTATTTGCCGTCTGATTGGCCCATCAAATGAGGCTTTGGTGGTTTCGGTGATTGGCAAAGACGACATTTGATTCCTATTCTTGTCCTGTGATAAATCAATCTTTGAACTGCACTTCAAGCTGGATTTTTTTGCGGAGGAGGAAATTTAAAAAGCTATACGTATTTTTGTAATAAGAACTGTCCATAGGAAACTCAACTCTCAGATTGCCAAAAATTTTAGAAAACTCCAGTACTGGAAAACTATCAGTTAAGAAACTATTTTCGTTGATAAAGGAAATCCTTGATATATTTTGACTTTGCTTTCACTTGTTTCCAGTATCATATTGTATTGTTCGTAAGGTACTTGAGTAACGTCTGAACATTGGAAAGGCTTAGAAACCTTGTTTTGAAATGTTTACGAGGGCACAGGTAGTGGACATGAAGATTGTTATGAAACCTCTGAGAAGCTCGTAGGAAACTTTGAGCACTCGAAATCTGATAATTTTAAGTACTGGCCATTTTCTTATAAAGAAATACGTGTATGCCATTTGAAATATCACTATACCTTCTCGATGTTAGTGATTACATATATGTTTATTTTAGGATTGTTTGATCAAGACCGTAGTGGGACAATAAACTTTACGGAGTTTTGTGGATTATGGCAGTATATTCAGCAATGGAAAGGTGTGTTTGATAGATATGACAGAGACAGGTCTGGTTGCATTGAGGCACATGAGTTACATCAAGCCTTTAATGACATGGGATATAGGCTGTCAATGAACTTTGTGCAAGTGATTGTCGTGAAGTAAGTTCTTTTGCCTTCATCTGTCACTGATTCTAATTTTGGAGAATTGTAAGTCTTTAAGATCTTATTGTCGGTTTTTCAACAATAAACAGATCGAGGTAGTAAATGCCGTGACGCTCTTGGGTATTACAGTTGTCACAGTTGACTCAAAGTTAGATTTGACCAACATGCAATATGCCATATGCAAAAAAGCGAATTCGAAAATTCGTGCTTTTTCGCTTGTTTCACGTTGTTACCTGGAACATCCAAAGGCGAAGATATCATATAATACCTTTATAATGTATAGCTTACATCATTGCCCAATAGCTTCATATGCTTGATCCTGAAATCAGGTTATTACCTACAATGCCTGCCAAAAGTCCTTGGAACACTTCGGCCATTTCTTGACAATCCTCAGTTCTAACCATAGCAATTAGGCATAAACACCCCCTCACCCCCAAAACAATGTTGATTTTCAAGGTTATTGTCCTAGCATTCCATCAGAGTCGCGAATCGTCCTGCATAATTTCCACAATTTCGAATAATTTCCACACTTAACGATAAATGCAGAATGAAATTTGATATAGTCTAAATTCATCTTTTTAAAAAGTGTAAACTGTTAGATTTTCTGCACTTTCTCCACAATTGGTCCAGTCAACCCGAAAGTACGGAAATGTGTTACCTCGGCCATGGTACACCTTTCTAGTAAGTTAGGGCGAGTTTGCCAGACATTGTGGCATGTTTTTCGAGCGATTTCAAACTGTGAACTGTGAGTGTTTTCTGTCCATTTCAAACATTTTGAGGCAGAGAAGCGCGTAGATTCTATCGCTATTGTTTTCACTTGGCAACGTAACGTCTCTTATTGTCTACCTGCATTGTTTCATGCACTTAAATTGAAAGACATTGGAAACGACTATCTCAACATATAAATCGCCGCAAATTGCTATATTGTTGTTGACAATGGCCTCCAACTGAACACAAAGGGTAACGGATAACCCCCTTGCAATTTCGATGCTCGACTTGATATCAATCAATTTCGATCGCCTGACTTGCTCTGAAGGACAACACCGAAGGATACATTTGAGGGCACATCTCGCCATATGACTGTGATCTGTGTCTGTCGACAATTTCGAGTTTTGCCATTGCAGGTAAATGTGCCAATAACAATTCCTAGCTGTACTAGAGTATTTCACAATGCCTATAACCACTAATGCTTGCAGAGGTGCAAATGAGTCGATGGAAGTAACGCCAGGAGCAGAAAAGGGAAACATGAAAAGTGGCAGCCTCGTTTCCATGTAGGATAAATTCACTTACTCTTTGGCCATGAAAAGATGTAAAATTCGGGTTTCTTATTGCAGATCGATCGGTAAACTAATAACCTATCATTATCATCCTATTCAAGTCTAAATAGCTGGATACACTGACTATTTGGTGGAATTCTGAGTGTGGTATCACAGTAAAATCCATGAAAATCTATACAATGTTCAATTATGACGTCTAATGTATGAAATATGAACTTTTAATTATGACCAATGAAATCAGCACCACCAAAAACCCCTACATGCTCGAAACTGTTTTCTTTTAAGGTTACTGTATCCCTTCAGTGACCACTCACTTTGTTTTCTCTCTTGATTATCACGCCCGCGACATAACACGTATAAACTATACATCATTCGATTCGTCATTAAATGGGGAGTATTTACAAGCCAAAAAGAATACAAATATCCGAAAATTGGGTGTTATACATCCGAAAACGTGAAAATCGGACCTTCCCCCTTTCTAGAACCTCCCTGTCCCCCCAGATATGTTTCATTTATATCTCAATGAGATGTTTGCGTTCTCAACACATTAATCTAGCAAAGTTTGTCTCAAATGCCCATGAATACCCATTGGTTGCTGAAAAATTTTTATCGTCCTGAAGGGGTACAGTAACCTTAAGTCACCGTAATCAAAATAAAATTCAGACAATGCCTGTTAAAAGTCCTTGGAACACTTAGGCCATTTCTTGACAATCCGCAGTTCTAACCATAGCGACTAGGCTTAAACACCCCCTCACCCCCAAAACAATATTGATTTGCAACGTTATTGTCCTAGCATTCCACCAGAGTCGCGAATCGTCCTGCCATCCCCATTTTGTCATCACAGAACAACATTGTTCTGAGGGGGAGAAGGGGAAATCGCAAAAAAATGCAAAAATAGCAAAGGTGTTCCAAGACTTTTGGCAGGCATTGTAGCGCTTATAGTAAGTGCATTCAAGAACAAATTATCATCACTTATTCGCCCCTCTGTAAAATGAGTTTTCAGTATTCGCGATTCAAAAGGTTTAGCAATTCTTACATAGTTACCTGTGGGTCTTAGCAAACTAAATCTCCATAAGTTTAGGCATAATTTTAAAGATCCAATGTGCTCAATAAACGATGGCATTGTTGATACGGAACATTATTTGCTGTTCTGTCACTTGTATGTTATTTGCAGACGTGATCTTCGCCACAGTGTCAATGCAATATTGCATCAACATGGCCTGCCAAACCTTTTCATTACGTAATTGTATTGTTATAGCTAGTCTTATTACCTGTTTCTTTTATATTTGTTGTCAAAGTTTGTTCCAAAATAGTAACCAGGTAAGTCTTCTCCTCCGACCATCTCGGTTATTATACCATCTCTTAATGCTCATGCATATCTCGATATCTATCAAAATTCCCCGAATGTCTGACCTGGCATCTATTTTGGAACAAACTTTGAGTTAATTTTGAATGGCCGCATGGTTGTTGTGAAAATACATGCTCCCTGTGGCATCGTTGTGTAGTTGTATGTGATTGTGTGTAGGTTGTATCTGTAGATACATAAATTTTAAATATTATGAGACTATACAGGGTGTCCCAAAAAAGTGTCCGACTTTTAAATTTGAATATGTCCGAGACTAATTGATGTATATGAACCATTTGTACATTTTTTGAAAGCTGAAACATATGTTTTTCTGTTGAGTCTATTGCTGTTTCAATTTGGGAATTTTAGGAAACCAGGGGGTTCCTTAAAACTGACGTTAATCTTAAAATGTTTTTCACTCATCACTCTACTATTCTCCAATGTTATTCTTATTTCTGAATAGACTGTCTAGATAATCCAGGAAAAACAATTGAAGTACTTGTAGAAACCTGAGAACGTAGTTTACTAACTTGAAAAATTTCCAAATCTTACATGTTGCAAGACGGGGGGACACCCAGAACTTTGTTATAGAACATAGTCTTTCTAGCCCGTTGGTAGTGAACATATGTCAGCTTTGTCAAGTTTTAGTCCATTATGCAAACATTCCGTTTTGAAATTGAATGCATTTTGGACAGTTGGGCAGTTTCTTTGATGGCATTTGCAAATTTGTTCAANAATGTTTTTCACTCATCACTCTACTATTCTCCAATGTTATTCTTATTTCTGAATAGACTGTCTAGATAATCCAGGAAAAACAATTGAAGTACTTGTAGAAACCTGAGAACGTAGTTTACTAACTTGAAAAATTTCCAAATCTTACATGTTGCAAGACGGGGGGACACCCAGAACTTTGTTATAGAACATAGTCTTTCTAGCCCGTTGGTAGTGAACATATGTCAGCTTTGTCAAGTTTTAGTCCATTATGCAAACATTCCGTTTTGAAATTGAATGCATTTTGGACAGTTGGGCAGTTTCTTTGATGGCATTTGCAAATTTGTTCAATCATTCCTTCAAAACCAGGCAGTGGTCTTCTTTTCCCTAACTCTGTACATGTCGAGGTCAATATTGACATAATGCATTGCTGCATTATCTGGGGACAACATACCTCCTTACCAGTGGTAACAATTAAATTTCTGGTATTTCGAGTAACTCAGATTCAAAGAAAGAAACCTGAAGCCTTCTTTTCCACTAAGAATAGGGCTAGTTTGGTTTTCCAACAGTAAGTATGACTGTAAACAATAGTAGACAAAAGAAGAGCATAGGTCAAGAAAACATGTCAAAATTGGCCATACCTTTGAGAACCCCTTGGATTCTTTGTAGTTGTCAAATTTGAAGTGCAATAGGCTCAAAATAAAATTGCATATCTTAGCTCTCAAATAATACTAGAACGGTTCATATACATCAAATATTTCCTGATTTATTCAAATTTAAAAGTCGGACACTTTTTTGGGATACCCTGTATAAAAAAAATCACCTCTTATCTGGCTGTTCTGTGGGAAGACTGAGAGCAGAGAAATTGACAAGATCCACAAAAGAGCTCTCCGACTAGTTCTGCATGACTTTGATTCTCCATTTGAAACTCTTCTTCTTAAGGCTAATGAGTGTACTATTCACCACAGAAATCTCAAAAACTTGATGTTGGAGATATTTAAATGCCTTCTGTGTGAAAATCCATCTTTTATGTGGGAGTTTTTCGAGAAAAAAGAAATCACACACAACCTGAGAACTCAAAATCTACTAAGACTGCCACCTACACGAACCGAAACCTATGGTTCTAATTCAGTGTTATTTTGGGGCAGCATCCTTTGGAACTATCTTCCTGGTGACACAAAAATGCACAATCNCTAATGAGTGTACTATTCACCACAGAAATCTCAAAAACTTGATGTTGGAGATATTTAAATGCCTTCTGTGTGAAAATCCATCTTTTATGTGGGAGTTTTTCGAGAAAAAAGAAATCACACACAACCTGAGAACTCAAAATCTACTAAGACTGCCACCTACACGAACCGAAACCTATGGTTCTAATTCAGTGTTATTTTGGGGCAGCATCCTTTGGAACTATCTTCCTGGTGACACAAAAATGCACAATCAGTTCAATCATTCAAAAATGCAATTAGGAACTGGAAAGGAGAAAAATGCATGTGCAAAAACTGTAAATAAAAGCACTGATCACGACTGATACCCTTTTAACTACTTTTTGATGGACTGGCAATTGTTCAGTTACGTTTTTCTTTATTATATCGTATATTATTGTAATTAGATAGTTGGAATTAATTAAATCTTTTATAGAATTATTTTGTATGCCAACTTTAAAGAATATAATAATGATAATGGAAATAGACCACCACCATAAAAAATAACAGAAAACAAAATATAAGAAAACTAAAATGTTAAAAGCAAACGTTTCGATTATAAAATCTTCATCAGATGATAATAATAATAATAATAATAATAATAATAATAATAATAATGCTAATAATGCTAATAATGATAATAATGATAATAGTGATAATAATGATAATAATGATAATAATGATAATAATCTTGATATTGTGGAAGAAACTTGACGTTTTCGTTTTTTCAATAACTACCGGGTGAGCAAAAAAAGTTAAAACGTTTCGCTGGCTGTGGAATAAAAAGTACGTGGCTCATATTCTCGCTGCCATGCCAGCATTTGCCTTCTTTTTGGATCTAAAAGATGACTGATTTTACCAAGCAAAATTTTCACAGCATTTTAGTTTTGAACGCTAGCCACGTACTTTTTATTCCACAGCCCATCAAATGTTTTGCTCATCAAGCAGTTCGACATGTCCACTGTTTTAGTAAGATATTTGCTAATATTACTGCTTTGATATCCAAAGAACAGCAGCCACTCTCAAGCAGAGATTGCTTGATTACTCACATGATAGCTTGATTACTCAAGCAGAGATTGCTGGTATCATAAGAAAACTAAGGGGTGTAGCTGACTCGTTATTCTGAACCTGACAAGTTTTAGAAGCAGTAGACTTGATTAAATTCGAAATAGGATCTTTAAAAACTGGAGTGGAAACTAAAGGCAGATTTTGTAACATAACATCAGTTGTCATTGACTGACGTGTCTTTGCAAAGCAATTGATTGGCGATCACAGACAAGGAGAATTCAGTTGTCAAGTAATCATGCCACGGATGTTGACAAAGCAGACTGTGAAAGTTGCCCCGAATCATATGTAGTTAACCCAGTCGATGTTCACAAGTAAAGAAGAAAAGTGGGTATATTTCGAAAGGGCAAGGATGATCTAAATACCTGCAGCCTAAATTTCATTTATTTACTTCAGAAGCCTCCCAATCGATTTTTGAATTATCCACAAAGTTATACGACATTTATAATGTTCATTGTTCAGCTACTGAAGGAGATAAAAGTCCCTGCTGTTGTTAGAGAGTCTGCCCTTGTTAGTTGTCCCTGATTTATATTGTCTGCCTTGCCTGCCAACCTGAGGTTCCGTTTTTTTAGAACGAAAGTGAATGGAGGCCATTCTATCCTCATCTGAGGTTGTATCCAATTTCATTGCTGGTAATGTGTATGACGCTTCTTTTTTGCTTTCTTTTAGGTTTGATATACATGCTAGAAGAGGCCTAAAATTAGATGACTTCATACAATGTTGTGTGATGCTGCGAGGCCTCACAGAGGCATTTAGAGGCAAGGACACAAATATGAACGGTGTTATCAATGTGAGCTATGAAGATTTTATGTGTATGTGCATGCAAAATAAACCATAAGGTTTTGTTTTATTTTATTTTATTACTATTCAACCATTTTTATTTTGTATTGATTTTTATTTAAGACGAAGTAGATATTTTGTGGGAAGACTGCGTAGCTTTAAAGGAGCCTCTGCTAACCAAGAGGCCTTGCAAGCCGTTGATGCCTAATGATTCACTACTGAATGACTTGTTGACTATCTGAAGGTCTTCGACGTAAGGCCAGTCTTTTTGTTTCAAATTCCTCCTTGCATAACGCATCAAATTCAAAAAACCAATTACAGTGGATACAGAGAAGAAAATGGGTCATCCATGACGTCTGGAGGAAAGCAGAGTGGTCTTTTCTTTGCATCATCCTTTTTGAGCCTATCAAGCCTGACAGGAGAAACGCAAAACATTAACCGTTGCCGTTGGGGGCTAGCACTTAGCAGAGAGTCAACGTAGAGAAGTAGACCAGGTGAAGATATCATTAAAAAATTTTAGAGATTACGTAAAACGTGTTTTGAGGTAACTAATACGATAAGGTCATCTCAAACAAACCAATATTTAGAACAATGCAGTTAAGGGGTGCTTTGCAAAGTGGACTTGATTCTCTGGCAAATCACGCTGCGAAACTGAATTATTTTATGACTGTGAGGGGTAAATGAGCCTCGAGTATAGAGTAGTGGGTCGTTAAAAACTCTACAGTATGTTCAATCAGGGAGCAACATGTTATAAATGGATCAAATCGGGGATCAAAAGCGTTTCAAGTGCAATGGTAAATGAAACGTCAAATACCCAAAATAGCAAGGAGATATTGCAGTATCACACATGGGGTTTTAGTAGGGTTTAGTTAGTTAGTTTAGTTAGGTATAGGCACAGTGTGTGAAACTGCATTAGCGCCAAATAGCAATACGTCTGGAACGTATTTCTTATATGGGATCAAGAAATAACGTTAAAAATCCCAAACGGAATGGAAGCATGGCAAAAACCGCTCTTGCAACATCATTTTGCATGTAAGGTTCAAGCAGAAGCTTCTCTGTAAGAAGCCTACGCAGTTCAATGAAGATCTCAATGATATAGTTTTAATAACGAGAGTAGTCGTAAGTATGGTGTAAACAGTATTGTGAAATGTATAGCCCAGTATATATCCAATGTAATTATATACTTTATATCTCTTTGCTCTTGTTGTCTTCAACTTTTCCCATATTGACATTGATAAGATTCAGACGATAAAACTTGTCGAAAAAAATGTGTCCGAAACTTTAATTGCCTCAAATCTATCGATGCTCAAAGTACATTGCCTGAAGTTTTACCGTGCGGAATTTATTGATTTTGTTTACATCACAGCTGTCTCTGCATAGTAGTTTTAGATAGTTTCAGGACGATTTTTATCGGAACTGAGGAGTTCATGACAATTCTGGTTCATGACAACCCTGCACGTACTTAACTATATAATGGTGGGGCTATCAGGCACGTCCTATCTCTTGACTGGCAATACGTAGATCCACGGGGGGGGGGGGGGGGGG
>REGL01003850.1:0-14411 GCA_004194395.1 Aurelia aurita complex sp. Pacific
AGTTCTCTTGGTGTCCATGTAAGCCAAAGCATGAAAAAATATTTCTCTCCTTGCGACCGAACAAAAATGATGCTAATATATAATTTCTAAAAGACATTAGAGAAACTCAAGTTACGCACTTATTTCATTTTGGTTGTAGATAAGATTCATAAAAATTGTACATAAGATACAACGTAAAATTGCTTGATTTTATACGTTATTTTCATTATGAAAACTGGGAAAACAGAGCATGACACATGAAAAAAGATAGATGTTGAGAAATTCCTGCAGGACATTATGAATTTAGAATTTCCTGCGATCGCCCCCAGTCGCACACTCGGGTGGGGTTTCATCGGTTTCGCCCCCTGATGAAAGCCCTCATCTAATCATGTTTATGGGGAGATTAAGGGCCTGAGAAATACAGTCTTATAATGAAGGGAGCATGCTAATATTTAAGGCAGAGTAAGAAAGCAACGATTCCCTGTAGGAGAGTCTGAACGGTACCCCCTCGAAGAGCTATCCAAATTTGAAAGGAATATGAGTCCTCTGTGTGTCCATGTAAGCCTTATTAATCGTATGTGCAAGGAGATTAAGGGCCTGGGAAATGCAGTCTAATAATGAAAGGAACATGCTGATTTTTAAGGCAGAGTAAGAAAGCAACGACTCCCCGTAGGTTAGCCTGAACGGTGCCCCCTCGAAGAGCTATACAAATTAAAAAAGGTATGTCAGTCCTCTTTGTGTCCATGTAAGCCTTCATTTAATCGTTCTATCATTTTCATTGGTGTTTCACAACAAGTCAAAAGGGCACACTTTTTCTCTGCACACAAGAGCAAACAGTCCTTACCACTATTGATGCTCAAATTTGCTTCACTTTGGCGATTTTGATCTTCGGAAAATTCTGGCTGGACGGTTAGAGAGCTTATGCCTTCTTTGAGAAAGAAATTCTTTATCCCCTTCATCGAGTTTTTGTTGTACATCTTGTGAGACTCGAAGACTATATGAGCCGAGCCTGAAATGAGAAAAATTTGGATGAATAAAAAAAGAAATCAAACATTTTGAAAAATAATCACAATTTGATTGAGGTAAAAACTCTATTTAGTCCCCTCGCCCTCTACATTACGCCCCCCCCCTTTGAAGCGAAAATTGTAGGTAAGCGCTCCTCGTTATGAATAATTTCTCACTTTTATCAAATACGAGACAGTCAATAGGCTGAGAGCTTAAAATAGGGGTTCTCAGTACCACTTGGCGGGAACAAGTTAGCTTGCCTGCTGAATGTTTTCTTTATCGATTATGAATAAAATTCTTCATTGTAGCACTCTTCCTGTGAGAGTATAGTACCGTAGTAGTACTGTGATTTATGTGTTCGTACTCCCATCTATACGACAAAGCCCATTTAAACAATGCCTGTCAAATTGATTCTGCATGGTAGGTAGCAGCTTGTGTTCCAGATCACCAGCAATGCTACTCGGTGTCGAATTTGCGTTCATGACTCCTAAAAGTAGTATGTTGATTTCGCAACTATGAGGTAACTTACAAAAGACCTAAAAAGCTATCAGTTACATTTTCGTTATTTGACTTTGTGAATAGGCCCCCTCTCTTTTAAGTGCTCCCTCCAGAGTCTCAAAAATCAAACAACCTACCCAGGGGCTAGAGCTTATACGGTACTTCATGAAACAGATTTTTAAAACGAATTCAGCACAGTGGTCATGTAAATTCATTGATAACCTTTGACTTATACAGTAAATGGACTTGCCCAAATCAAAATGTAAAGAGACTCTTTCTTCCTTACAAGACGACTTCGGCAAGTCCAGGTAAACCAAAGCGGATTATTGTCAGTTTCAGACAAAGCCGGTCAAGTTTTGATATGAGGTTTCATTGATATCAGGTTTTATAGCTTTTATCACTTCGCTTTCCCTCAACAGCCAAACCAATAAGTATTGCACGTGAAAGGACTGACAGTTACATTAAAATAAGGGTTATTAGAAAGGTCATTTTGATGCTATACATGAATATCTGAAATCTCTACCTGAAGTTCGAATATCTGAAGAGATGATGAAGAGATGATTGCGTATCCTCGCTAAAGTAATTGTCACAAATATTCCATAGGTTCTATCTATCACCTGTTTCCAACGTCTACGTTACATGCTACGTTACGCTACGTTACGTTACAAATTTATTGCTACTTCGTAGCAATAAATTTAGCAGTTTTACGAATTCTTGCAAGTAAACAATCTCCTTTTCAAAGATCAGTTCGGATTTAGAATCAAAATGTCCACAAGCTCTGCTCTTTTACAATTTACGGACAGTCTCTTTTTTTTATATTATANACCTGATTTTTGCCCAAAAAGTAAGGCTATAGCCTTTGCTTTTTGGCAAAAATAGGCCCATTTTGAAAAACCTGACTTTTGCCCAAAAAGTAAGGCTATACCCTTCGCTTTTTGGCAAAAATAGGCCCATATTGAAAACGCTGATTTTTGCCTAAAAAGTAAGGCTATACCCATTGCTTTTTGGCAAAAATAGGCCCATTTTCAAAAACCTGATTTTTGCCCTAAAAGTAAGGCTATAGCCTTTGCTTTTTGGCAAAAATAGGCCCTTTTCCAAAAACCTGATTTTTGCCCAGAAAGTAAGGCTATAGCCTTTGCTTTTTGACAAAAATAGGCCCATTTTGAAAAAACCTGATTTTTGCCCAAAAAGTAAGGCTATACCCTTTGCTTATTGCAAAAAATCAAGGGTTTCAAAATGGGCCTATTTTGCCAAAGCAATAGGATATAGTCTTACTTTTTGGCCAAAAATTAAATTTTTCAAAATATATATATTTTCACCAAAGAGGAAAGGGTATAGAGGGGGCTTAAGTTTATAGAGGGGGGCTAAATATCGAGGGTCGCTTGACTAGAGCTCTTATAGTTGTATCACTTCTCTTGTTGTCCATGTAAGCCAAAGCATGAAAAAATATTTCTCTCCTTGCGACCGAACAAAAATGATGCTAATATATAATTTCTAAAAGACATTAGAGAAACTCAAGTTACGCACTTATTTCATTTTGGTTGTAGATAAGATTCATAAAAATTGTACATAAGATACAACGTAAAATTGCTTGATTTTATACGTTATTTTCATTATGAAAAACTGGGAAAACAGAGCATGACACATGAAAAAAGATAGATGTTGAGCAATTCCTTCAGGACATTATGAATGTAGAAGTTTCTGTGATCGCCCCCAGTTACACGCTCGGGTGGGATTTCATCCCCTGATGAAAGCCCTCATTTAATCATGTGTATGGGGAGATTAAGGGCCTGAAAAATGCAGTCTTATAATGAAGGGAGCATGTTGATTTTTAAGGCAGAGTAAGAAAGCAACGAATCCCGTAGGTGAGCCTAAACGGTGCCCTATCGAATAGCTGTACCAGTTTAAGAGGTATGTGAGTCCTATTTGTGTCCATGTAAGCCTTATTAATCGTATGTGCAAGGAGATTAAGGGCCTGGGAAATGCAGTCTAACAGTGAANGGGTCGCTTGACTAGAGCTCTTATAGTTGTATCACTTCTCTTGTTGTCCATGTAAGCCAAAGCATGAAAAAATATTTCTCTCCTTGCGACCGAACAAAAATGATGCTAATATATAATTTCTAAAAGACATTAGAGAAACTCAAGTTACGCACTTATTTCATTTTGGTTGTAGATAAGATTCATAAAAATTGTACATAAGATACAACGTAAAATTGCTTGATTTTATACGTTATTTTCATTATGAAAAACTGGGAAAACAGAGCATGACACATGAAAAAAGATAGATGTTGAGAAATTCCTGCAGGACATTATGAATGTAGAAGTTTCTGTGATCGCCCCCAGTTACACGCTCGGGTGGGATTTCATCCCCTGATGAAAGCCCTCATTTAATCATGTGTATGGGGAGATTAAGGGCCTGAAAAATGCAGTCTTATAATGAAGGGAGCATGTTGATTTTTAAGGCAGAGTAAGAAAGCAACGAATCCCGTAGGTGAGCCTAAACGGTGCCCTATCGAATAGCTGTACCAGTTTAAGAGGTATGTGAGTCCTATTTGTGTCCATGTAAGCCTTATTAATCGTATGTGCAAGGAGATTAAGGGCCTGGGAAATGCAGTCTAACAGTGAAGGGAACATGCTGATTTTTAAGGCGAAGTAAGAAAGCAACGACTCCCCGTAGGTTAGCCTGAACGGTGCCCCCTCGAAGAGCTATACAAATTAAAAAAGGTATGTCAGTCCTCTTTGTGTCCATGTAAGCCTTCATTTAATCGTTCTATCATTTTCATTGGTGTTTCACAACAAGTCAAAAGGGCACACTTTTTCTCTGCGCACAAGAGCAAACAGTCCTTACCACTATTGATGCTCAAATTTGCTTCACTGTGGCGATTCTGATCTTCGGAAAATTCTGGCTGGACGGTTAGAGAGCTTATGCCTTCTTTGAGAAAGAAATTTTTTATCCCCTTCATCGAGTTTTTGTTGTACATCTTGTGAGACTCGAAGACTATGTGAGCCGAGCCTGAAATGAGAAAAATCTGGATGAATAAAAAAAGAAATCAAACATTTTGAAAAATAATCACAATTTGATTGAGGTAAAAACTCTATTTAGTCCCCTCACCCTCTACATTACGCCCCCCCCCTTTGAAGCGAAAATTGTGGGTAAGCGCTCCTCGCTATGAATGCATGTTTTTTTATAAGAAACTGGTTTATAAGAAACTAGTACTACGATGACCAAAAATTTAAGAAACTCTAGTTCTACGCTCAAGAACATTTAAGAAACTCTTAAAATTCAATTTCTGTATGTCTCTTTTATTCTATGTCTCTCTAACAAAGGCACCTTCATCTTTTTTTTTAACTTTTAACTGCAGAAATTGGTAATTTTTTTCCTGAATGTGCATGGCTTATTCGTGATGACAATGTCAATGTAAAATGGAAGCCCTTTGTCGAGAAGAAGCCTCAAATTTGAACAATATCGCAATTTTAGGCCCAAAAAATAAGAAACTAATTAAGAAACTTTTAATACTAATGTCGAATTTGTGTTCATGACTCCTAAAATAGTATGTCGATTTCGCAAGTATGAGGTAAAAGACCTAAAAAGCTATCAGTTACATTCTCGTCATTTGACTTTGTGAATAGGCACACATGGCGGCTCACATGGCCTCTCTTAAGTGCTCCCTCTAGAGTCTCCAAAATCAAACAACCTTCCCAGGGGCTAGAGCTTTTACGGTACTTCATGAAATAGATCTTTAAAATGAATTCAGCATAGTGGTCATGTACATTCATAGATAACCTTTGACTTATACGGTAAATGGACTTGCCCAAGTATCTTGTAAGGAAGAAAGAGACTCTTTCTTCCTTACAAGACGACTTGGGCAAGTCCAGGTAAACCAAAGCGGATTATTGTCAGTTTCAGACAAAACCGGTCAAGTTTTGATATGAGGTTTCATTGATATCAGGTTTTATAGCTTTTATCACTTCGCTTTCCCTCAACAGCCAAACCAATAAGTATTGCACGTGAAAGGACTGACCGTTACATTATAAGGGTTATTAGAAAGGTCATTTTTGATGCTATACATGAATATCTGAAATCTCTACCTGAAGTTCGAATATCTGAAGAGATGACGAAGAGAGCATAGGTTTCAAATCTTTAAAAGGCTGGTGTAAAATTGAGTGACCAATTTGTTTGAACTGAATGACTTCGGAGAAACTTTAGCCGACTTTTCTGAAATCTTCAATATTTTCGAAATTTTCGAAAAAACTTAAAACCATCGTAATTTTTAAGTTGTTTGAAGCAGCATAAATTAATTTCGAAGAAACTCATAGTTTATGAATGCCTACAATATGGTATCAAGCAAAAGTCTGTCAGTCATCTGGTTTATGATTTAGAAATATGATGACGTCTCATCCTCCAATGAGTTAAAATGTAACAAACGCTGAAATTTCGAAAAATATTCAAAACTTTTGAAAAGTCCAACGGTAGAATTATAAGTATCTAAAGTTTCTTTCAAGTCATTCAATCAGAAGAAATAGATCATTGAATTTTACACCCACCTTTTTACACTGAGTTAAAGATTTGAAACCTATGCTGATGAAGAGATGATGAAGAGATGATTGCGTATCCTCGCTAAACACAAATATTCCATGGGTTCTATCTATCACCTGTTTCCTACGTTTATGTTACATGAATTGAGGAGCAAGATGCCAAATGGGTACATTGGCTTATCAAACGATAAACAATAGACTTATCACCTTGAGTCCCTTGTTTCCCTGCGTTCTTTGATTTGATGATGTTACTTCGGTCAATAGGGACTCAAGACACTACTATGAAATAACGAGCACATTTCAGGCCCTCACACAGTAGCAGATCATTATGCACCAACCAAATTGCTAGAATCATCTAGAATGTAGTTTTCAACCAATCAGGAGGCGGTATTCAGGCATTTGTTTTTGTTCTTTTGTTTTTGTACACATTTCTACCTGGCACCTGAAGGCAGTTTTAGGACGCTGAGAAGCTGAGCTTATCGAAGCAGCGTCCTGGTCCTTCCTCTCGATGTGACCACACATCGTGATTCCTTCTCGAACCAACCTTCAGATTGGTAGTCAAACGCGCTACCACTGAGCCATCCCCGCGATAATATATTTTTGTTGCATGCGATAGAATACGAAAACTCCTGTAAATTTAGGCAAGTGTTGCAAGACAAGTATGCTTGCTATTTCATAGCAATGTTATGCGCCCCTATTGACGGAAATGACATCAACAAATCAAAGAACGCAGGGAAACAAGCGACTCAAGCCAGAGATGCAATTGCTGATTGCTCTTTAGTTGACAATAACTGTGAGAGCTTTTGCACTCGGATTTATAGAAATTGGTTCGAATTCGAAGTGGGTTTCACCCATCGCCCTCTAGGTCATAATTTCTAATTCAAAACAAATATTAATGCTGCTTCGTAGCAACAAATTTAGAGAAGCTTACATACCAACGATTTGATCACCAGCTAATTGCCAAATATGCAATTCATGAACCCCAATAACACCTTGGACCTTTTGAATCAGCCTCTCTTCTGTATTCTTTAACTGCAAATTCGCCGGCACAGCTTGCATGAAGATGACTATGCATTCTTTCAGCAACGGAAGCGAGGTCTTTAACATAACAATGACGACAACGAGGCTCAAACTAGGGTCTATGTAAACAATCCAGCTTCCTTTTGCGAAAATGACAATAAGTGCTGATGTAATAACAATGAGGGCTACAAACACGTGTTGGAGAATATGCAGGAATACGGCGAAGATATTCAATTCGTGAGAGGGCCTAACATCAATGGATGTACTACTGCTGTTGTTTTGTCTCATATGCACAAGAGCTGCAATGAAAGGGATATAATTCTCAGGTAAAAAATAGCAAAACAAGACGCTCAAAGGCAAATAACCACAAATAAGACTTAACAAAGTTTTGGTGTAACATCGAGGTTTTCGAATGTTTATCATTTTCAAAACCGGCAAATTCTTTAATTTCCTGTTGAAGGGTAGTGGTAGGAGTTGTTTGTCGAAAATTCTACACTCGTAGATCGAGCTTAACGTTACGGCCACCATACCCATTTGTCTCATCCCCAAACCTCCTGGTTGGTCGGCTCGGCTAGTACCAACCAGGTCTTACCTCGTGGCATTACCAACGCCTGTATCTCTAGCATCGCGATTATTCCTGTCAACTCTGCTTCGTTGGGTTTGGGGGGGGGTTTGGTAGGTCAAGATTCGTCTGACAGTTTGGTCACATAAGTATCGAAGACAAAATCTGGCTGTTTTTGCCTTTAAAATACTCAGTTATTAGCGAAGTGCAGATTTTTTCTGAAATACTTTCCATTTTTCTGTTTATGGTTTTGAAGAAAAACTCAAATAACTGAGCTTTCTGCGAAAGTTTCCATGTGGAGCCGTCAAAAAAAATCATTGCCATTATTCCTGCAAGTGTGGCGCTGCCTCACCCACTGAATGGCAATTATCTTGAGTAAGATACCATAGCCTGAAATTTCATGGTAGTAATTTCAAGAGTCCCTACTGACCGACGTGTCATCAAAAAATCAAGTAACGCAGGGAAACAAGGGACCCTTGGTCATACATCAAGTTAAAGAGCCATTTTCACCCAGGGTCCTTTGCGGGCACGCTGTAACTCAATTTTCAGGTTGTCTGAAAATCAAATTTGGTCAAAGCGGAAAAACAAAAGTCAAACTCTTCCATCAGTTTACCGATAGTCTGTCTTAAATTAGATGTCACCTGCAGATGCCTGCAAATAACAATAATAGAAGTGTTTTGCAAAGGAATTTTGGCACCCACCCACCAAGGACCATGGGCCACCACTCGCCAAGGACCATGGGCCACCATGGCTCAGGGGTGGCACCAGAAATCTTCCGACAGAGGGACTGGAGTTTCCAACAGGGGGGCTAAAATGGCTACAAAATGCAAGTTTCGTACATCATTTTGCCAAATTTCCTCCGACAATAAGCCCAAATTAGCTCCGACGGGGAGGCTAGATGCTTCCAACAGGGGGGCTATAGCCCCCTCTAGCCCTACCCTGGCGCCACCCCTGCCATGGCTCTATAAAGCTAGCCTGTGTTCCAGACCACTTGGAAGGAAAGTGGTCTGTGTAACAGAGCGCTAATCCGTGTTCAGAAATTTTCTTCAGAATCTGAAGAAAAATTAGTACATGCAACTAATAATTCGCATAATTACTATTTGTTTTGTTATCAGAAAGAAAAGCCTGTCTCATGCGAAGAACTCACATTACAATACAAAGAATAGAAGATTTGAATGCCTGCTAATCCTATTGACTTTTTACGACCGTACAAAGTGATAACGATCAGCCCTCTTTTGTTTCAAACACACATATTCACAAAGACATCCGTTGTGTTTGTCACTGATTTCATTGTAGCCAATCAGATGGGTGAAAGAATGCTCTTAATTATTTCGCAATTCAATTCATCGTCTGAACACGGATTAGCGCTCCGTTACACAGACCACTTTCCTTTCTTAGTGGTCTGGAACACAGGCTATATAAAGCATATAGAATTAGAAAAAGAACATACGTAAATTTGGGCATTCTTCAGCATGCGCATCCATCGGGAGATCACTGGTAAACTTTGGATAACTCATGTACGCTTCATCATTTTTACTCTCCCTGCTTTCACATCTACACATACTGCACCGGAACAACACCAAACCAATTGTATTAATGAACAAGCTAATGATACCAACGATAAGGACCGGTATCGGATGATCAATTTCGTCCGGTATTACCAATCGTTTCAATGATTCTACGCACAAACTGAAGCAGATTGCCAAGAGGAATATGGCATTTATCATTGCACCTGAAAAGAAAATGGAAAGAGCTTATTTCACCTCCGTCTAAGTGCCCCGGTAGGTGAGAGGTCAGGGATTTACCGGGGGTCCTTGTGATTGACAAAAAATAGTCAAATTTTTGCAGGGCAGCTCCAATTTTGGAGCGAGGACGACGTAATTGTCGGTGCTGTATCTGCGAGGAACTATCTTCTAAAATTTCTCTTCTGGATTTGCAAAATTTGAAACCGAAGTGTTAAAATGCAAATGAAAGATAGCAGTCAAATAAAACCATACCGAGTGTCCCAAAATAAGTATACAGATTTGGTTGATTCTAGCGATGTGAATTTAGCTTTAATCAATGGCTAATCACTTTCAAAATGTTCAATGTTCAAAATGTTCATGGAACTTGAACATAGATACCTCGTTTGTTGGTATTGGTGCTTTGAGAGCAGAAATATCAATCTTGAAAGCTCAAATTTGCGTCCACCGGCAAACCAGAGCTTTGAAATTTTGGCCTAAGCAAGTTCCTGAAGCAGATCGAAATTAAGAACGGAAATTAATGAAAAATTAAGAAATTGCCCAATGGGTGACTTCTGGAAAACAGAATATCACAAGATCCAATATTGTTCAAATTTCATCAAGGCTATTGTTGGTTTAATTTGCATAGGCCAAAAGGCTACAGCTCTAGTTTCAAATTTGAGCTTTCAAATTAACATGTCTGCTCTCAAAGAACCAATACTAACAGACAAGGTACCTATGTTCAAGTTAACTATCGAGGAACATTAGTAGGGTGATTAGACATTGATAGAAACTTAATTCACATCGCTGAAGTCAACCAAATCCGTATACATTTTTTGAGACACCCGGTAGTTTCCCAAAAAAGGTCTACAATATGGTGGCAAGCAGAACCTGTAGCTTTTCTGCTTTAGGATTTAGAAATTTGATGACGTCATAGCCTCAAATCTAATAAATGCCGCCATTTTGAAACCAATCAAGATATTAATAAATTTCCACGGCAGATTTACAGAGAAAAACCCAAACTTCCTTCCAAGCCATTTGTTTCGAAGAAAATTGCAATAGAATTTTACACCGACCTTTTCAAAGATTTGACCCTCATATGTTATTAAAAACTCACCTAAAATCTCCGCACGCACTCTCCCAAAAGTATACCGTCCTTCACCTTTTTTCTCCGAGAAATGCAAGGCCAAGTATCCGACAATAAGTGTGGCAAAATCTGAAGTCAAGTGAAAGGACTCAGCGATCAACGCCAACGAATTCTCTTTATATCCAACGAAAACTTTGGCGAGACACAACAACAAGGTGAGAATTATCATTGTGAGAAAACTCAGGTGATATTTTGCTCTTTGTGTACAGCAAGTCATCTTGTTTTGATTGAGAAAACCTGATGTTGTCACAGAGCTGTCAGAGTTTCTGTCAGTTTTCTCACTGTCCTTGCTCGAAATCAGCTTATATTTATGACGTCATAACATCTCGTGGGCATGGTTGTAAAGCCAAGTAAATTTAGGAAGTTCTGCAGATAAAATATCTTTGGTTAGATTTAAATACACGTATCTTTTATAAGGAATTATGAATTCGATAAACAAGTAAATAAAGTAAAATATAAGCACTTTAATGCAAATTGAAATAAGCACGACGTTTCGAGCATTGCCCATTATTAAGCCCAGTCATTGAGGCTTGATAATAATAGGCTATGCTCGAAACGTCGTGCTTATTTCAAATCGCATCAGAATGCTTGAATTTTACTTTACTTACTTGTTTATCATTGTACAATTGCACTACACGCAACAAGAAGATTTTTTTGATCAATTAGGAATTCGACCCAATTAAACCATTTAAAGAGCATTCCCCACCCATGATAATTTGCAGGCATGGTAATATTTCTGACGGTCTGAAAATTAGATTTTGGCCTGAACGGAAACTACAGATCCACAGTGCACTAGACTTGCCCCAAGTCTATCTCTTCCGTCCGTCTACCGTTCCCTTTACAGTAGTTCCGGGATCCGCCATTTCCTGGATCCGCCATTCCAACATTCCATCCAGAGAGCTTCTTGACGGAATGTTGGAATGGTAGATCCATGAAATGGCGGATCCAGGAACTACCGTAAAAAGGGAACGGTAGACGGACGGAAGAGACAGACTTAGGGCAAGTCTAACAGTGCACTAGTGAACTGATAGAGCAATTCAACTAAAGTAAGAATTTTGCTATCAGTTCAACTACTCTTGCGCGGATCCATGGCGGACCCATGGTTCTGCTGAGGCCAAATACACTCTTTTTTTATAAGAATACTATAAATTTCGTCCAGCCTCAATATTCTTAAGAAATTTTCGTTTTGAGCCTTTACATATTCTTAAATTATTCTAATTTTTTTCAAATCTGATATGGTTTCAGGGCAACATAGTTAAAAGAAATGTCATGTCATTACGAGGAAATGGTCAAACGAAAGAAAATCAAGCAATTGTAACAATAAGAGTGTTCTTAACAATCATAAAGTTTTAAACATGCTTTTAGAAAAAATGAGATACGTCAGTCATGCGAGTATCTGTTATGAGCATCGCAAACAGGCAACTGCTGAAAAATGAGACACAAATATGACGAGCTGAGCCTGAGCAATATTCTTATGATATTCTTCAAATGTGCATGATTTTGAGCCTGACCTGAATATTCTTATAAACAATATTCTTATAAAAAAAAAGAGTGTACACCTTTTCAACTAAGCGGCCTCGTTTTAGAAAGTTTCAAAATTTCTCCAAATTGCTTCATAAGAAATTTCTGACATCAGATTTCGATTCAGCACCGAAATTTTAGTCTGGTTGCTAATTTTCATAATTCCAGTGTTCACAATTTTGTTTTTATGACGATAATAAAGTTGAAAATTTATGAGGAATTTGACCGTAAATAATGACTGAGAGGGTGTAAAGTTACACCCTGAGCAATTTTCACGGTCAAAATCCCTTACAGATTTTCAAACTTATTATCGTGATAAGATAAAAATCGTGAATAGTAGGATTATAGAAATTTGCATCTGGACTAAACTTTGACTGCTGAATCCAAATTCGTGGTCAAAAGTTTCGTAGAAGAAATTTTCAAAAATTTCAAAACGAGGCCATTAATTGAAAAGGTGTATTTGACTCTCAGCCTGTCTGAACTTTTAGCATGCACGCAAAGGACTCTGGGTGGTAATAGCTCTTTCTTCCCCATCCTAAAGGTTTCTTATGAGTTTCTTGACAGAGAATCGGGGCTGTAGAAAGCATCTTTGGGGGGGCGAGGGGGGGGCACGATATTTCAAGGGTACATTTTTCACAAAGCAAAAGGGGGCAAAAGGGGTACTTCCTGAAGAAAGAGAACCATCTTTTTGTTAATTGCAAAACCTTGGGGGGGGGGGGCACGTGCCCCCAGTAGTAGTGGATCAGAAACTATTTCACGAAACCATGTGTGAATCAGGCTTCACATTCAAATATCGTTCCCAGTGTAAGATGAACTTTGATCGCATTTGAAAAGTCGGCGATGACAGTTTCATCGTGCATTGGGAGCCGGAACCAGTCTTAGAAAATACGTCATTTCAATTCAACTCTGATACTATTTACTTTTGTTTGAACCAAGTCAAGTCAACACAAATTTTGAACAAATGGCACTGTAAACAAACTGTTGCACTTACTCAATTTCTTTAACAGCTAGTTCTACCAACTGTCGTTGCTTTGCTTTGCATAATTTTCTCTGTTGCGTCAAAACATACAGGGCAGGTTTCCTTGACGTTGCGCCCAGTAAATTTAGGATTTAATGGAGATTAAACATATTTGGTTTTGTATACAGAGCCCTGTGAGGTCATTACATACTGCTAATATAAGTATAAACAACATATACAAACAAAACGAACAGAGCTTTCTTGATGGAACACAATGCGATCGAATCTCCTGCCGGTTTCAACTTAGTTCCCCAGCAAAGCAAATTTACAATGGTGACAATGGTATCTGAAGGTTTTATTGTGCAGTGGTGTAATCCTCTGTCTGACTTTGCAGCTGGAACAGTCAAAAGAACAGGGTTCGATCCAAAGTATCAACCTCGTCCCCAGGGCCTTTTGTCACATTGACAGAGACGAAAAAAGGCACTGGGAACAAAGTTGTCCAAGTAGTGCCCCACCAGTTGCGCGTCAAGACCGCAAAACCACAGGTCACGACACAGGTGGCGGAGAATGGTTCCCATGGTTCAATGTTTTAAAACGGAATCGTTTAGTCAAAATTAGTAAAAACTAACCTTTCTTGCCAGTTAAATGTGTCTGATTTCTCTTTGAATCTGCTCCTCTCGAGCTCCATTTTTGCTATTCGTTAGGCTGGTTAGGCCAACGATTGTTTAGTGTTGTACAATCGGTGGCCTAACGAATATTAAAAATGACAGTTAGAGAGGAGCAGATTCACAGAGAAATCCGAAACATCTAACTGGCAAGGAAGGTCAGTTTTTACTAATTTCAAACCCGAACGATTCCAATTTAAAAATACTGAACCATTCTCCGCCACCTGTGGTCACGAAGAAAATTAGATAAATAATATCATAAAATTCTCTCCCTGTTTTTTGCTCTCTGCTTGTGTAGTTGCCATTTCATATTATAAGAGTGTTTCATATTCTCCCCCCTCACCCCCTCGCATAATAATAACAGCCAAGTTTCCATTTCGGAGCAGCTCCCACAGTTGAATCAGGTTGAATGTGAATAAAACCAGTTCCCACTTGTGGTCCTTGTCGTGCACCTTTCTGCCTAGGTGCTTTGGAAGATTACATGTGGCATGCATGTGGAGATTCAGAACGTTTTCAGTGAAAAAATACATGCGACATCAGCAAGGATATTTTCAGGAACTCTTGAACATGCCAGCTGATGCTATGCCTTGACGTTGTTTTTTTTTAACAAAAACGCTTTACCGATTCTAGATTCACTTTTTCACTTGAAAAATATTTACATTCCCACAAATGTTCAATATATTCATCCTGGGTTCCACAACTCCTCTTCTGCAAAGAGTATTTCAAATTATCCCCTGTAAAAATGGTAAACAAGGGCAGGGGTAAGGAGGGGGGCTATGAAACAGCAAATAAAAAGAGA
>REGL01003853.1:0-10307 GCA_004194395.1 Aurelia aurita complex sp. Pacific
TTTTTACTCTGATTTGTCCTGTAATATATATTAATAGTTTTATTGTAAATTATGTATATTGTAAATAGTAGGCCTTAATTAGCTGTAATTTAGCTATTCATTATTTTAGCCTACTTTAAATAGATATTTAATAATAATAACTTGAAACAATGTCTGGTAATTGTAAATACAGCATGAATTTATGAAGAGAAATACTCATTATGGATAAAGTATACTGTAGATACACATCAAAGGCAAGGTTTAGAATGTTTCAAATGATGCCTTTAATTTCATTTCTCAAATTTTTCCAACTTCAAAATTCAGCATTGAATTAAATGTTTTTGCATCACTAGTAGAATTTAGGTGCTCACTTAAGCTGCCTTCATGCTTGCAATGTTATTTTTTGATGCTGTACCCGGATAAGTTTTCATGCAGCACATGACACAACCTTTCCTGGCCAAATACAACTCTTTCATCTTTTTTTATTCAAACATAAAATTTACTTTATATCTTATTTTCTAGCATACACTATACGACATTACAGGTACGATATCATGAGGAACGAGGAACAGTGACCACCCCCAAAATTTTACTGTACTTGGGCAATAAGAAGTTTGCCTCAGGTGGGAATTCAGCTATTGAGGGCAAAAAGGGGATGGCTGCTGGGTCTGCAAAAATCATTACCTATTTTCGGGACGATTGTGCCCACCACACCATAGCTAATAATTTGTTTATGCTAGATTCTTTCGCAAAATTCCTTTTTGCAAGTCCCATTTCTTTTGCAGCTACGTATATGAACAAAACCTCAGCCTGCACATGGGTGACTCTGATCAGGAAATAAAATGTCAATGGGGATTTTTGGGTCAAAACTATTTTTGAGATCTAGGTAGTTACAAAGTTATCAAATCAACCAAAACAAATTTACCCTTTTCACCGTGTTTGTTAATCTTTATTGGTCTTTTTAAATGTTATGCTCACATGAATTTAACCTTTTGTAAAGTGCACCCAAATTCAAATAAATTGTCTTGCTTTTAAGGTTGGATTTCTTGACATGAAGTCCTTGTTCCATCTACAGATACCAACTGACGGCTTTGCTAAGTGCACAGAGAAGGTTTCCTATCCAAATTATTAACATGTGCATAAATCAGCTTCAAAAGTTAATTGGTAAACTTTTTGCTAAGCATTTCATTTATTTGCTAATTTTCAAATCTTTTGAAAAACCCATGCATGAAACTCTTTGATCGTTGGTTCTCTTGAAGATTTGAAGCGTACTTTGTATCCCTTCTGTGCAGACGACAAAGCTAGCTGTTTGAAAACAGATTGGGGAAAATTTTCTCTGAAATTCTGGAGGTACTGGACTTTCATGGCAGTTTTTGACACATCCAGATAGATGGGATAATCCCCTGCAAGGCCTGTTTCAACGTCATTTCCAAAGTTCTGCTTTATTTTTGGTTTTAAACTCGACTTATACATAGGCAATGTTACACTAAGCTGCTGACAAATTTTATTCAGGTCTCGCAATCTGATTCGAACTTGTGACTTCAAAGATAGTTTTTTTAATGTTTCAACTGCAAAGATCCTTCTCAACATTGGTGACCATTCATAAATTTTTTGAATATCTCTCTTGTGCAAATTTTTGGTTTGTTTCGTTTTTGCATGCAACGAACTCCTTAGAGTTGTAAAATAAATCCTGTTTTCGGGTTTACCAGCATCATTTTTGTTTTATCGAACAATTTGCTAAGTAGTTTAGTTTACCCCGTCCCTGGATAAAATGAACTAAGCAGAGCGGTCACCAAGAAAAGCTCTCTTGTGAGACAATGGAACAAGATTTGAAAATATCTTTGCTGGATAAACTAACCCAAAGGCATAATGCGAGCAAAAATTAAATTAAATGTGGCATTGTTTGCAAGACACCGCTGAAAACTGTAAGTAACTACAAGCTTGAGAAATTTAAAAACATTGCTATCTGGGGCCAGGGACCGCGGAGCCGGGGGGGCTGGGGGGGCTTTAGCCCCCCCAATAATTTTCAAGATATGGTTTTTCGATTTCTAGAAATTATGTTAAAATGAGCTCAGCAACTTCTTTTGTAACGTGAACCGGTGTTGAACCGATGATTCAGATATAGTAGGTGGCCACTTTGGCTTGATGAAAAATAAGAACTTTTGAGGCATTGGATCTCATTGTTGAAGCAATCAATGAGAGGTTCAACCAGCCCAGCTTTATTTCTTCCAAGAATCTTGAATCTCTTCTCGTTAACTTCGTTAATGCAAGCGATGTTTCGTCTGAAATGAAATACGTCGAGGAGAATTATGCCGACGACGTAAAACTTTCACTTTTGTTACCNCTTATACATAGGCAATGTTACACTAAGCTGCTGACAAATTTTATTCAGGTCTCGCAATCTGATTCGAACTTGTGACTTCAAAGATAGTTTTTTTAATGTTTCAACTGCAAAGATCCTTCTCAACATTGGTGACCATTCATAAATTTTTTGAATATCTCTCTTGTGCAAATTTTTGGTTTGTTTCGTTTTTGCATGCAACGAACTCCTTAGAGTTGTAAAATAAATCCTGTTTTCGGGTTTACCAGCATCATTTTTGTTTTATCGAACAATTTGCTAAGTAGTTTAGTTTACCCCGTCCCTGGATAAAATGAACTAAGCAGAGCGGTCACCAAGAAAAGCTCTCTTGTGAGACAATGGAACAAGATTTGAAAATATCTTTGCTGGATAAACTAACCCAAAGGCATAATGCGAGCAAAAATTAAATTAAATGTGGCATTGTTTGCAAGACACCGCTGAAAACTGTAAGTAACTACAAGCTTGAGAAATTTAAAAACATTGCTATCTGGGGCAAAATAGTTTACCCATACAAAAACGATTAGGATTCTTTAATTGTCTCAATGTTTCATATGTCGTTCTTTTTCATTCTTGGTTATTTCCTTCTATTTTGTGGCAGTCACTAACTACACTTATACTAGGTGTTGTGGCGCAGTGGTGTAATCCTCTGACTTTGCAGCCACAACAGTCAGGCGGACAGAGTTCAATACCCGGTAGAGTCCCACCACTTGAGCGTCATGACAAGAGGTCAGAGGCGGACTCGCCAGTCGGGCTACCTGGCAAGGCCAGTCGAGCTAAATAAATTAAGTGCCAATCCTCAAAAACATAGTATATGATAATTGGACACCCTCGTAGAACTAATAAAGTCGAGATACATGAAACATTGAGACTTAATGGCTTAGATATTAAACGAGTGAATAAACCCAAATCACTTGGAGTCATAGTAGACGAAGGGCTTAACTGGGAAGAACAATTCAAAATTGTCAAAGGGAAAGTTCATGGAGCTCTTACATCTTTGAAAAAGCTGAAAAGCATCCTCCCACAATCTCAGTTAAGCAATGTTTATCGTGCTTTTGTAGAAAGTCACATGCGATATGCAGATGTTACTTGGGGTAGCCTCTCAAATTCAAAAAAGGAATCCCTTCAACATCTTCAAAACAGAGCCGTCTCCATGATCGAATCGTCCAGGATTAAAGAGGAATGGTCAAATGCATGCTGAGCAACTTGTCATGTTTGATCGTGCCGTTATGGCCTATAAGATCATGAACAGACTCTGCCCGGAAAATCTCTGGAACAAATTCCAACGAAGATCCCAATGATCCAGCTATAACACGCGATTCTACAGAGATCTTCAGATCCCGAGGTACAATCTGGAGTATGCCAAAAAATGATTTCCTATTCAGCTCTTAGGGTCTGGAATGAAATCCCCATAAGTATTAAGGAGCTTCCTACCTTGTGCCAATTCAAAAAACAACTAAAATATAGGCTGAAAGCCAATAAGAACAGGACTCCCTGGAAGATCAGCAATGCCATTAGCCTTCAGTATTTTTCTTTATGTCTATTATTTTAATTTATAAAACGTTTGTGTATGTAGTATTAGATATAGCTGAAGGGATTTGTGTGTATTAATAATTTAAAATGACAAAAACAATGACCAGGCGATCGCCCGGTGGGCCCTTTCAAGAAATGTGAAAGAAAAGGAAAGTTTTGTGAATTTTACTGTGAGCAGGCAGCTGCAATAAGGTTCTCTTGCTGTCAGTGGCTTCATCAGTTGTTATATTAAATACATATCATTCTTTTGCACGACCCAAGGGCAGAGTTTCCTATCTGGGGCCCCAGGCGCACTTTAATTTCGTAAAAAGCTCATCATACTCACATGATAAATATCTTTTTGACTCAATCTCAATGGAAACCAAAGAGCAATCTTGATTATCGAGAGGAATGACGCACAAGCTTCAAAATCGGGCTGCAAGAATGGTTACTAACAGTAGATATGATGCTTCTGCAAGGCCTATCATCAAGAAACTTGGATGGCACACTGTTAGTGAAATTATTCAAATGGAGACCCTTGAGTATGGTATACAAATCTATCAATGATCTGGCTCCCACTTACCTTACAGAAATGTTCTCAAGACTCTCGGATACATGTGAGAGAGAATTACGCAATACTAGATCTAATTTAGAAATTCCCATGCGAAAATCTGTAAATGGCCAAAAATGCTTCTCATATATAGGCGCGACAATGTGGAATTGTCTCAGCCTAGAATCAAAATTGTCCCCGACATTGAAAACTTTCAAAAAAAGCATAGCAAACCTTGCATTTAGCTAATTCTCTCTCATATCATATCTAGCATATGCATGATCATATCTACAATTTTTATACACTTTGCTAATAGCTGTATAGATCAATTTATTGTAGTTTTGTTTTAGATTTACGTTTAAATTTAGATAGTTTCTTTTCGTTTGTAAGTTTTTTTTAACAGGGTACATTGTAAAACAGTATGACTGAATGTTTTACCCTGTATAAATATTATAAAATAAGAAATAAATAAGACAAATAAGACAAGCAAAAAATGATTCAACTTGATTATTCTCGCGCAGTCTCGCAGCGTTTTTCAGCATATCCTGCATGCGTAATGAAAAATAATCCAATTGTGATTCTGCTGCACTTGCCTTTCCCGTATCCCGCTAGCTAGAAATGGCACATCCTGTATCCTGTTTGTCAAAAATGGGCAATCCCGCATCCCGCCAAACCCATTATTCACCGTCCCATCTATGCGCAAAATATTCCGATCGAAGGATCCAAGGTTAAAGGTATCTCTCTAGTCCTAATGGTAAATGTGTTACTGGTGACTGTTTCTCTGCTTTTGTCTGCTATTGCTAGACAAACATAGTTGGAAATGGGAGGATGTTGGACAAATAGCAACTCGAAACGTACTGCTTTCAGCAATGAGCAAAGAAATACCCTCGTATGAAAATAGTTGACGAATTTGTAAAAACGTATGTCGAGAGAACTTTGAATGCTTCTGACATGTTAAGTTTCTTGGTGCAAATTTAAGTGGTAAAAGTATGTTAAGTCATCCTTGTCAAAGATCGCAGGACTCCTTGGCGGTGCCATGGAAGGATTACACTGGTTTATCTTTTTATTTATTTTTGTTGGCAATTGCGCTCATGGCAGAATTGGATTGGGGAAATACGTCCAGAACGAGAATATTCGCCCAATCCTGTCAAGAGAGCATCGAAGGAATAATGGAATTCTCTAGTCATGTAAAATATTAGAATTCATACGAATTCTCTAGTCATGTAAGATATTTTTCGTTTTATTTATTTTTAGCCTGTATGCTTGTATTTTTAATTTGTAGCTTTGTAGTTATTCACTGAACTGAACTGAACTGAGCTGCTTTGTTTTACGACATGATATACTGGCTGAGTTGAAAATGCCCGCCACACATAAAACAATCTGAGTAGTCAAGCCATTTCCACGCGCCATGCACCACCCCACAGCAAAAGTGCCCACCAAGATGCAAGGACCCACCCCACTGCATTCAGTGAGATGGAATCCTCACACCCAGGCAAACACCCTCGCCACATGGTGAGCCACAGCACATGGAAGCGCTTGGCAGGTAATATCAAAAACCCCTTCACAAACGCCGTCCGGTATTTTCGACTCACCCGGTGCAATTTAATAAACGCCATTGCAGCTTCAAGAATGATCCGATTGGCCACAATACTCAATTGAGAACTTCCAAATAATAATAGATTGCATAGGGCATTTGAATCCAAATCCGTGATATTTAAGCCTGGAACATCAGTGAGTCGACCAAAAAGATCTCGACGCATTGGACTAAACAGGTGGCAGTGCAGCAGAAAGTGCTGGTTATCTTCAATGGCACATCCACATGCACAAATTGGGCTGAGGCAGTCAAAGTTATGCCGAAATCTGTGTTCATTTAAATGACTAAATTCTATTCGAAGTTTTGTCAAGCGTCTAATACCAACAATATCGTAAACACCAAGAATAGAGTTGGTTTTAAAGGTCGTATCGTTGAAATTAACTTCCTTTTTAAAGCCGTGAGAGATTCTGAATTTCTCGTGTCACCATTAAGGATATTCCATTCCGCTATTACATGTTGAAAATATGTACTTGAAAAGCAAGCAGTCCTGGAAGCCTTTTCCTGACAAGCGGTTGGATTTCGCAGATTGTATGTAATTGTACGCTCCGATGGGATGGGAGAAAAAAGAGATTCAGGATGTTGTGTAGTCTGTTGTGTACTTAGTCTGCAAAGTACGAGACATAGTTTACCAAATGTCATGCCTAGGAAATGAAGAAGATGGACCATGCGGAGAAACATACATCGGAGAATCAGCCAGAAGTTTGAAAGAAAGAATCAATGAACATATTGAAAAATACGAAAAGAAAGATAAAAACTCAGTTCTTTCAAAGCATATGGAAGAGATACATGGCGGAAGGAGACAAAGACTAACTGTAGAGAGATTAGCTGCTTGTCCAGGAGACCCTATGCCCAGGCAAGTCTCAGAGGCAGTTTATATTCAGGAACTTTTTCCCTCACTGAATTCAAAAGAAGAATGGGGAAACACGAATATACCAAGACGAAGACGCGGCAACAACAACAGGTTTCTTGAAGAGTGTGACGTCCAAAACGTTCTGAATGCCATTGATTAATTATCGAACAATCGACAAACTGAAAGCAAGTTCAAAAACAACCGACGTTTAGTTGCCGATGAGGCCTCAGAAGTGAGGCGAAAGCTTCGACAAAATTAACAATGTAAGTGTGAGTGTTATAAAATAAATGGCAAATAAACAAAAACACAATTATGGTTTAGGATACAACACTCAGGATCAAATAAAAGCTTTGGCAGGTTCTGCTAAAGGAAGAAATACGCGTGTAGTCTTTAAGGTGAAGAAATGACATAGCCGTCTGTACCATCTTCTGTTATAAAGATTTTCCCAGCCTAACTCAGTGAAAAGCCTCTGCCTACTTGTACCTCTTCATGCTCCTGTGACAGCAACCGCCGCAGAGTACTGAGTTTGGTCAAGTCTCTTTGTGAGATCCAATTTCGAGTCTGGATCATACTTGTGATAGACTATATTGCCATAATCAAGATGGGGCCGCACGTAAAGCTTATACAGTTGATCGAGTATATCCCTGGATACGTACTTAGATAGATATCTAATTGTACCGATACCCCTCCTCGCTTTGCAAATTGCCTCTTTGACATGACTCTGAAAATTTAACTTTGTATCAAGGATCATACCCAGGTGCTTGTGATCAGCCTTCCTCGCTACCGCATCATTTCCTAAAGTTAAGGGAGGATGCCAAGGTTGGTTAAGAAGATGACTTCTTCTGTTTTATCAGAGCTGAAATGCATTCTCCATTGCCACGCCCATAACCGTACAGGCGTGGCATCCCTATTTAGATCTTCAGCAGTTTTATTCTCATCATTAACGGCAGAATACAGAGATGTATCATCATTAAACATTTTGGCGTCGCAATTAACATTTTTAACATAAGCTTGCAACCTGCACTCTGGTTGTCTTTTAAAGGAGGTATGTCAAGCATCCAGAATCCATTGCTGTAAGAAGACAGCCCATTGTTTCGCATCTGTTAACTTGTAAAATTATTTCCCGTTAATTGTAGGTGGTGCAGTTACTGCTGGTCTAGCAATCTATGACACGATGCAGGTGAATATTTTTATTTTCGTGTATTTATTCTACGGATCCTGTATAAGAAAACTGTACGAGAAACAAAGCGAAACCTCTGTTCTAATACAGCCTTGTAACTATGGTAGATAACTACTTTCCATCCAAGTAACTCAGACCTGAAGCATGGCCTCTGTTATGTGCCTTTTAACTCGGCTGTTTAGCTACCATGGATAAAAACATAACATGAAATGAAAAATGAAACATTTTGCCGCTATGGATTGAACTGCTAGACGCTAACACTAGGAGGTTCTCGGTAGTAATCTGACAGTTTAGCCTTGACAAACGGTAACCTAAAAAGTACTGCTATTACGCAACAAAATTAATTGTTAAATCTTGTATCACAATAAAGTTTCATTTCAAGTGTCTTGTTGCCATGAATTTGGCTCATTCTGATTTTTATAAAGTCAGAGATTTCTTCTATTGGGTCTTGGTGGGTGCTTGCTTACATTGGCTGCTGTTTTTGGCAACAGAAAAAACATGCCTTGAGAAAGCGTGCTTTGTCAATTTTTCATCTATTAGTCGTGTTCGCGCATGGCTTTTAACTGGCAAAAATTCAAATGGAGAAGCTATCTTCTGACATTTATAAACATTGGTTCATTCAAAAAGTTAGCTTAGGACTGCGGTGTGCCATTAGTCCCGGCAGTTTGCCTTGACGGAATTTTTTTTCATTGTTAGATTATTTGTCCACGGTAGCATCGTCAGTCAGTATGATTGATTTTCAGTGGGCCGTGCCAAAAACCTTACAAATTAAAAATCTACTAAAACTAATAACGGGAAAAGGAAACTACTTAAAATCATAAGTAATTTATTTACAACTAATTACAATAAACTTACAATCCACCCTTTATCTTGTTCTTAAATGAAGATAAAGAGGGAACTTGCTTGGCCTCGCGGCTGAGATCATTCCAGATTATCTCTCCACGAAATGCGAACGCTTTCTGCCCATTAGTAGTTTTCATGAATGGCACTAGCAAGTCAGTTTCGGCATTTCCAAGGTTGATAATACTGCGATCAGAATTTCTAACAAACAAGTATGAGAGATAATGAGGCGCGGTACTATTAACAGACTTTGATACAATTTTTGCAGTGTCACTTCTGATCATATCCCTCACAGTTGGTCATTTCAACTCTCTAATCAAAGCTTCGGCAGGAGCATCGTAGCTGCTATTTGTAATAATTCTAGCGGCACGATTCTACAATTTTTGAAGCTTAACCAGTCGGAACTCATCACAGTTCCCCGACACAGAAAAGCGGTACCGAAAATGTGGCTCTACAATACCCCCTGTGTATAATTCGCAAAGAACAGTTTTTGGCAAAAATTTCTTTGCATATTTTAAAAACCCTAATGAGCCGGAGACCTTGGCTTGGACGGATTTAATTTGCTTATCCCACACGAGGTACTGGTCAAGTTGGACACAGAGATACTTAATTCTGTCGACGAGTTCTACAGGGGAATCATCGATCACAAATGCAGGAAAATCCACAGTGTGTTCATCAATCTTTTTAAGATTTGGTCTAGATCCGATGACCATTGCCTGAGTCTTGATTTCATTCAAAGACAATTTATTGCCCTGAAGCCATTCTTTCAAACATTTCAATTCGCTGTTGAGCATTTCAGTAAGATCCTCAATGCTCTTGGAGGAATATGATATGCTAGTATCATCGACATACATCGTTACTTTGCAGGTTTTCATTGCGAATGGCAGATCATTTATATAGATTAGGAAGAGTAGCTGACCTAAACAAGAGCCTTGTGGAACACCACAGCTGATATTTCCGATGTCAGATACCACCTTAGTGAATTGATGCCTATTGCTGAGATATGATTTGAACCATTAAAGTTCAAGACCTTGAATTCCGTACTTAGATAGCTTTTGAATAAGTACAGTAGAAACCCGCATAAAAGAACCTGTTTTTATAAGAACCTAGAGGCTGAAATTCAATCTTTAAAACCCCCTAAATAAGAACCCCTAAGAGGCTCAAACTGGAAAAGGTTCTTATATAATAGCTTTAATGTAAATTATTAAAATGACAAGAATGTTTAGAATTCTTCACATCCTGATCAGACTTCTTCATTGGTACAAAAGATTTGTTCTCAAGAATTCTCAAGAAATCTCAAGAAATCTCAAAAAATCTCAAGAATTCTTGGGCTGGGAAACAGTGTTAATGTGTGCAAGGCCTGCTCGTATATAAGAACCTTTTTAAGAACCTTGGAGGCTGGAATTTAGAATAGCAGCCATTTAATTAAGAACCAATTCAGGCTGC
>REGL01003858.1:0-12660 GCA_004194395.1 Aurelia aurita complex sp. Pacific
GGGCCAGTCGAAAATCCACAGCATTGGAATATATTTCGTCCTGGCATCCGGGACTTCTTCAGGGCTGTAATAATAAAGAAGTCCTGCATGGCAGGTCCACTAACTCATTACAGCCCTGAAGAAGTCCTGCATGGCAGGACGAAATATTGGCACAAAATTAATTCAACCATTTGCTGCTGTTTTTGTTGTATTGCGGTGTTTCTGCCTTTAAACTTATTAATTTATTCGTCACCGCAAGCATCTTCGGATCCGACAATCGAAGCTGGTATCGTGGCCTTTCCTTTTTCAAATTATTGGAATATATACTGCTCCCTGAAAATGGAAGCAATGCTATTCAACCAATGTCTAGTCTCATAATCAATATGTTCCATTAGGAAAGTCTTCCTCATTAGTACAAGAAAATTAGTTACGAGCATTCCATTCTCCCAGGAGGATAGAGGAAGATAACATATGCTGGATATTTGTAGATGTCATTCTTGCCAGGAAGGAAACTGACGAACTTTTGGTGGTTGTGTTTACCTTTTTGGGCAAGTTTTTGAGAGATCTTTTGGCAGAAGATCTCCCATAGCTGCAGGAAGAAATGAACGATTGAAGCAGGGTAACTTTCTAAATTTAAAGACTTGTTCAATCTCACGTGGAGAAAACACGTGCTAAAGTACAGACGGGTTATTGCTGTCAGGCAGAAATCGTGGAAGAATTTGGTCGCAATTTTAGCCCACATTTAAAGGTTTTTGGAGAAGGTCTCCTTGGGAAAATCTCTCATACTTTCGGATGGCAGTGGCCACTTTTAGCCAGAAAATTTCTGGAAATTAATTCAACGAGCCAGCTATTCAACAAGATAATAACAAATGTCATTGTAGTGATATTCGGGGGACAGTAGCCTTTCAAACGCTTTCCATCCGATACCATCATTCACATTATAATAATATCTGAACTCTATGTGGCTACAGTATAGATGATGTCATACTAACAATTGAAACACAGAAGAATAATCATCTACTGACTTATCTCTGAGCGCTATATTGGTAATCATAATCTAAGTTAACTTAACTTGGATAATGATTACCAACATACCGTTCAGCTACAACCCACAGTGTTTGTCCTGTATACATTTAGCCTTTCTGTCAAATTTATAACAGCTATATTGTACTAGTACTAGTCTTCTTGGTTCTATTACACCTTTTTCATTTGAAGTTAATGGCCCAAGCTCGATAAGCTATGCTTCTCCGGGGTCGTATAGAATTATGAATAAAATTGAATTCAATTGAGCTATGAGCATCAGCAAGCCCCAGTTCCAAAGGTCAGGGAGATAAGATACTTCGCAAGCACTTTGGTTCATTTGCAAGCTCTGCATGCTGATGTAATCATTTCGCCTCAATAATATTTCCTTTATTGTTTATTTTTCCGGTTGGGTTCTTTCTAGAGATAAGAATAACATCTTATTCAAGTTGAAAGGTTTTAAACAAGAGATGCACGGTTAACATATTTGCAAGGATATCAGAAAAAATTTTTCTAACATCCCCAAGGGCATAGTACCGGTAATCAAAGACTTGTAAGAACGAAATATACCTTTGCTGTTAACAGTGACTGTCTGTGAAACTATCTTGGTACCAGCTAGATTCTCAAAAACCATTTGATAGATTCCATTGAATTCAGGACTTGGATACTTCATTTTCAGGTTTCCATTTGGAAATACATCGAATAGAATAGAAGTTTTATCGATTACAGAACCATCTTTGTACCATTTGAGTGATGCTGTGTTTTTGAAAACTGCTGGATGTAGAATTCCATTTGCTGGCAAGCTCACTGTTGGCTTCACAGCTTTGACAAGTTTAGGTTTTTCTAGAAATAAAATTCATGAATTCAGTTATTTTTACAGCAGACAGGAAAATAAATTTGTTTATAGCAATTAACTCTACGGCAGTCTGGCGCACTGTGATCCAGATTTCTGTTTTAGTGTAATTAATGCCAAAAAATGAAAACATCGGAATTGTACAAAACTGATTTTTCTATACTTAACCGTAGCCTGCGGTATATCAAATCGCAAAATATTTCCAATCGGACAATTTAGCGCTGAGAAAATATAATTTCAAGTTAGGCCTAGAAAGTGTACTGCATGCTTCTTTTGTAGCACAGCAAGGCCAGTGAAGAAGACGTCTTTTTTAGCAAATTCTGTCTATATTTGCCACTGTACTATAGACTGAACTTGATGTTCAATGAAACAAATATTTCCCTCTTATAGTCAAAAGGAGGTTAGAGATCAACTCCCCAATCATATAAGGTGTCTACTTTAGTGTTTGTTCCGTTTTTCGATGGTACTAGGCGCATTTTTCCCCTTGAGATATAACGAATCATTGTAGAGTTGGCTGCATGTTTTCAAAACCTTAAAAATTAGCTAGTTGAATTATGTAAAAATACTTCATACTACTATTGTTAAAAAGCATGCGCTTGAAATTGTGGAGATATGATGAAATATTGCCATTGCTAATAGTTTTTCGTCATAAAAATGCAATTTTTAACTCTTAAAAGGTGCAAAACTGGTCTTCGTGAAAATTTCGCCAAAAATATTTGAGAGCTTATTCTACTAAGCCCTTTTGCAAACGTGTTGCCAATAGCTTCAACTTCATTCTGCAATAGACTTTCCGAGAATTCTGAGACATAGATTTTTTGTTTTCAATGTTAAAGAAGCGCTTCGTGATTCAGTTTTAGTTTTTTCAACGTTTGGTTACCATTACGAATTCGCAAAATTTCCGCATCCCAAGATAAAATTTTCAATCCACTTCTTCACTACATACTCTGCAAGATTTAATCTGTTGAACAAAATAAAGATCATGAAATTGGGTGAGTGCAAGCCAAGAAATTTGAATTTGAAAGTTAGTGCTATTTTGTGGCCTTGCTTTACCCAGAAAGCCTGAAGTACACTTTTTAGGCCCAACTTGAAATAATGTTTTCTCAGCACTAAATTGTCCGATTTGAAATGTTTTGGGTTTTGACATTCCTCAGGCTACGGTTAACAATAGAAAAATCAGTTTGTTACAATTTTGATACTTTCATTTTTTGCATTAATTGCATGCCCTGAAACACTGGGATTAGGGACCATTGTGGAAACAAGGTCACTCTGACCTTTTAATGCTATCCCTGCCATTTTAACCAGGGCTGTTTTTAGATTAAATGTTTTTAACTCTTGTTTTTACTTAATATCACACGCCTGTTATTAGATTTCTTCGTTTTGATAAACTTATTTTTATCTTAACGTTAATTTTTGGCGAAAAAAATATACATAACACTGTGTGACGACAAGCTTCCTCTCCGAATTTTGAATTATTGTCTTCATTTAGTAATTCAAGGTGGTCTCTAATAGGCATCGAATTTAAAAGATGTAAAACGTGACAGATGTTGCAAACGTTGGCATTTTACTGTGGTGTGGCCAAGAAAAGCCGCAAAATTAGCAAAATGAGGGAAATGAGAGAACAATTCCTTTCCAAACATAACATTTATATAATATAGACCAAATCGAATAACACTCTTCTGCATAAGAGATTTTTATGAGATTGCAATTTAGGAGCGTTTTTAGCAAATAGGGAAGCGAAGCGAAGAAACGACGACTCAAAATACCGGATGAGTAAAAAAAGAATCTCCATTTGGAAGGCTTCCAGTATATAACAGCAGTAGCATTGAAAGCAAGGCGTGGCATCGGAATGATGAAGCATCTGTCTAGATATGTCTCTAGAGCTGTTCTAATCCAACTCTATAAACTATATGTTTGGCCTCATCTTGATTATGGCGATATAATTTATCACAAATACGACCCTAGTATGCGCCTTGATTTGACGAACAAACTCAAACAAACTTAGTATGCTGCTGCGTTAGCTGCTACCGGTGCTTGAAAAGGTACAAGTTGAGACAAACTTTACAAAGAACTTGGGTGGGAAACTTTGTATCATAGAAGATGGCATAGAAGGTTGTGTCATTTCTTCAAACTACGAAAACTTCAATCTCCTTACTTCCTGTTTGCTGAGGTACCACCTGTTAGGCCAGTGTCACACAACTTAAGACACTCGCGCACATTTGCCCAAACTGCAGCTAGAACTGCGCGCTTTTCAAACACATACTTCTATAATACCTTATTTGAATGGAACTCCTTAAAATACTCGCACGTGTAAAACCAGAGGGAAATCAAATTTATGGCGTTGCTAACTTGCATGGAATCCGATAATTAACGAAATGTCGTCTAGAATTTAGCTCCCTTAATGAACACAAATTTCGGCATAACTTTGATTGTCTTAACCCGTTTTGTAATTGTGGCATGGCTAAAGAAAACAACGAGCACTTCTTCCTGCACTGCCCACTTTTTAACGAGTTGCGTCAAGATCTCCTCGGATGTCATCTGATGTTGTATGGAAGCCCTCCCCTTCTAGTGATAGATAATAGAATGATAATAGAAGCAACCATCCAATAAATTGAGAAATCCGATCGTTTTATATAGTAGAGGCTGTTTGCGGAATGGTTGATCGATCGTCTGTCCGACTTGGAGGAGTGAGATTTCATGATTACGAAATGTGTGGATTAGGTGGTTGGTCTTGCTGGACAACCATGTCCATTCAACCAGACGTTGCTATTTGGCAACTGTAGGAATATATAGGACCTTCTCTTCAGTTCAAGGGATCCATGTCGGACCGGCTTCCGGTCAGCCGTTTTCTCAAGCAGCCTCAGTTCTGCTCAGCGATCAGGCTTTTCATTTTTTGCTCCTTTCAATGGTAATTTTTTTTTTGCGTTCAATTCCTTAGTTAATTGTAAGTGTCACTCATTGTGGGAACTCGCTGACTACGTGTCCTTTCCTGCAATGAGTGGCACAGTAGTTGTATTGTTGCATGTTTTCTGTTTTAATTGATACATAAACAAATAAACAAAAAAGGAGCCCAAACCAAACAACCATAATTTCCCGAGGTTGCTTGTTTTTAGTGCCTCGGGTAAAGGGATTCTTCACAAAAACATGAAGAACTATTCTAAAAAGTGTTTTGATTTTCTGTGAGCACATGCAACAAAGTATTGGGAATAAATCATGTTTTATCATTGCGTGTTTACTTTTGGAGAGCAGCACTAATGTTCTGAGAAGTTCACTTTATCCCGCAGTTCACCTTACCCCTTCTTATACCCTAGGGTAAGAGCCTAAATGTTTCCTGAAGAGGCTTTCTCGAGACAACCCCTCTTCATTTCAGAACGGAGTGGCTGATTTCAGTTAAGTAGATTTTAAAATGCATCTGAACATGTCTACCATTAAATCATGTATTTGCCGATATCATCATCTTGATACCCAGGGAGCTGTGACCTTTCAAACGGGGGTTCTTTTTATTGACTCACCCGGCCAATGGTGAAAATTTCCTATTACAACATTTCCTATTAAGCCTTAAAACAAACAACATAAGACTCCAGCCCACACCTTGAATTAAATGATTTTGGAGTGAAAGAATTAATTTTTTGTTCCTCTGTTTGTCAGCAGGAAAGGACGCATGAATTCACAGATCTGATGAAAATATATTGAAAATTGCTTATTGTGATTAAATGAAATGAAGACAATTAAAAATAGCAATGAGACCACACATCTGCAAGTTCTGTTCAACAGAATTTGAGCTAAAATATTCTCCCTGGAGCCGGTTTTCAAAAGATGGATTTCGAGCAAGCATGAGCTAGAGAAAGTAGAAAGAGATGGATCTAACAGCCGCTGTATTGGGTTTAAATTCTTACCGAGAACTGTCAAGTTATATGTGATGGTGATGCTTGTTGCATAGCGACTAAGTTTTCCGTGACATTTATATGTGCCCTCGTGGCCCATCTTGGTAACGTTCTTTAGTACCAGGCGTCTGCTTGTTTCGTTTAAGATTCTACCTGCTTTGATCCAACTGATCGATATGTTGTAGCTATAAGGAGAAAAGGAAGCTTTTTTGACTACAGATAATGCATTCACGCAATAAAAGTGAGGATATTCAAGAAGTAAATAAATGTAAAGGAATTTCCAGAAAAATGAAGCATTTTGCACATCAAATCACAGTGATATCCTTAGAAGCTCCAACGGTTTCAACTGTATTTGAATAATTGCGGCATTCGATCCTTTTTGTAACGAGAGAAGAACGAAGGAATAGCAACAATATCAAGCTTTTCTCGCAATCCCGTGGAAGAGAAACAACACAAAGCGAGTAAGAATACAATTTTTATCATAATATAGGCCACATCAACGATGCATCATTGGCCATGGTTTAGCGCATTTTTCCTTCAAGAAGGCTTTCCTGCTTGATTTTCAGTATCTAATATGTTAGTAATCAGCACAAACATATTCCGTCTTTGGCGGATACTATTTGTAACGAATCTTTCCTTCAGTTTATGGGATTCACTCACAAGTGTCTGATTTCAAATGCCATCAGATTACCACTGCCGAAACCCCAGTTCCAGATTTTACACTTTGAGTATTTTTAATATTATTATTAACAATTTCTTTATCGTTGGATTCCATAAAAATATAGCTAAAAGTAATCAGCTAATTAATTCCAACGTTAGTTAAAATTTTAAAATACAAATATGACATCAGAAAAAAGGGGATAAAATATTTACAATTCATCAAAAGTATACAGTACAAAAGCATAAAGGCGTATAAAAGCAGATATTCAAATATTATAATCATAAAAAGCCCATGTTCGGAATAAAAACGCGGCATAATTTACATGGGCAATTTTCTCCGTTCCAATTTTTTATTTTTGTTTTAAACTGACAAAGGGATTCTGAATTTCGTATAGTTGGTGGTAACGTTTGCCACAGCTGCGGACCTTTGAATCGGATGCTTTCTGTCCCGTTGTTGGCAGATCTCACCCTAGGTTGGAGGAATTCGTTATTGTTACGCAAATTGTAATGACTTTAATTTTCGCAGAAAATTTCCTGCACGAATGAAGGGCTCAGGTTATTTTTTGTTTTGTACATCTCAGTCATAAGTAGCTGCAAGTTCTTTGTATGAATCGTAACGGCACAGTCCTTCTCTAATAGCTCACTATAAGTAGATTCGGTATCCTTATCAGTAATTCTCAGAGTCAGAGCCCTTTCCTGTATTTTGTTAATTTTTTGGCTGAGCTGCCTGCTGTGAAACATCCAGATTAAAGGACAGTGTTGAAATTGACTGGTAATAAATGCCCTCATGAGTGTTCTTAGTTTGCTCTGACCCATGTAAGGGGATATGCGAGCAAGTGCATAAAGTTTATTGCTTGCCTTTGACACAAATTGGAAACATGATTATCGAAGAAAAGTTTGCTATCAATTTGAACTCCGAGTAGCTTCTCTTCGGAGCTATTTACAACATCAGCATTTTCAATCCTAACAGTAACAGGATCATCACACCTCTGCCCAAGAACCAAAAGATGGCATTTAACTGCATTTAATTTCATGAAGTTTTCGGCAAACCATTCTAAAGCTACACTACAGTCATTTTCAAGCCAATGAGCTATATTGTCGAGGTTCTTATCGCAGGCATAGATGTAGTATCATCTGCATAATTACATATATCCGAGTTTTGAATGAAGAGTAGAAGATCATTAATGTATATGTTGAATAACAGAGCCCCTAAGACTGACCCCTGAGGAACACCGCGTGTGACGCCTTTCCGAGAACTAAATGACCCATTTACTTTGACTCTTTGTTGTCTATTTGTGAGGTAATCATTAATTAGTGCTAATGCTTCGCGAGAGAAACCGAAGGCGTGCAATTTTGCAATCAAAAGATCGTGTCTGATGCAATCAAATGCCTTGGACAGATCCATCAATACAGCCCCTGCTTTACCATCTTCATCAAGGCTAATTTTGAATTTTCTAAGAGCCGTACGAGAGCATGCTGGGCACTGTAACCTTTTCGGAAACTACAGAGAAGTGACGATAAAAAGGGTGTAATATAAGGCACTATCTGTTTATCCATTATTCTTTCAAACAGCTTGAGACCGTAGGTAGAACGCTAATTGGCCTAAAGTTGGTCCTAGAGTTGGTTAGTCCATTCTTGGGAAGAGATGTGACATCTGCGCACTTTAGTTTATCAGGAAAGGACGAATTTTCTATGCAATCATTAAATATTTTAGTCAAAGGTTCTACACATACATCAGAATTGGATTTAAGAATTAGAGGAGGACTATTTTTGTGCGTTGTAGCTTTCTTAGGATTTAGATTCCTGACCTCTTTGTCAACAGTATCAGGGGTAACTTTCTGAAAAGTAAAGGAACCCGCATTTTGATAGCGACCTTTAATTTTCAGAACGCTAGGATGATTGGAAAACTTATGTAAGGCCTCATCAATAGGATCTGTGATTCCTTCTGTTGCATTAAGAGTTTCCATTTATGCCAAGGGAATCCGTCACAGTGACGAACAATTCGTTCAAAGTTTCTGCTACCTCAACATCGTTGGACATAATGGTCTCATCTTCAATCAACACTATTTTATTCTTAGATAGTAATTTGTCCGAAAAAAAAGGTTTCACAGTTTTCCAGAATTTCTTATTGTCAGTGACAAGTGAGATGTCTAGGTTATTGTAATAAATTCTTTTTTCATTTCGAAATAACTTAACACAAAAGTTTCGTTGCTAGCGAAAGTTGTTCCAGTTTTCAGCAGTTCGATCTTTGTTGAAATTATTACGTAATCTAGAACGTAGCATGGTCGCTTTACGCAGAGCACGAGTCATAAATGGTTTATCATTTCCCCGGACATATTTTTTCTTAACAGGAGCATGTTTATCCAGAACTCTATCAAAAGTAGTTTCAAATGAACTGCAATAAAAGTCCAATGGCTCTATTTTCCCTAATTCCTCTCGAAGATCATTCCTGAAAGCAATTTCTTTATATTTTCTATAATTTCTATAGTTGATTACCGTTGGTCCTTGTTTGGGGAAAGTAGTTTTAAGGATAGTAACAACCATTTTATGGAAATCTGATATACCAGTTTCAACTGTAGTAGTTTGTTGCACGCTCCTGTTTCGGTTTGTCAGTACAAGATCTATACATCTTGGTGTATGAGATTTATAGCACGTTGGTTCCTTGACAAGATTTTTAAGACTATAAAGGTCCAAGAAATTTTTGAGCTGTTCCTCACTTTCAGTCATATTAAAATCTCCTATAAACATAAAGTTTTCATAAATTTCACTGTAGTGGTCGATCGCACGACCAAGTTTTTCAAATAAATGATCTTCAGACTGGGTGGGTGGTCGATAAACACTGAAAAGTACCCATTTCTTTTTCCTCAAATTTATTTCTAAACTAATGCCTTCGATACCATCGGAAAATTTGAAGGAATTTAACTGATGTGAAGGTATGTCGCTTCGGACGTAGACTAGTAAGCCGCCGCCATTTGAATTTCTGTCTAATCGAAAGGGAGTTGCAAATCCCTCCATGGCCAATTGCCCTGTTGGAAAGGTAGCATCAATTTTTGTTTCGGCAATCATCAGTACATCGAAATTTTGTGAGGCAGTTTCTTTGAGCGCATCATATTTATTTCTGACGGAATTGATGTTTAGGTAGCCAATACATTATATTTGTAACAGATTTGTATCTTAGGACAATCTTTGCGCAACAAACAACTTTTGCTGTCTTAAAATGATTCTCACAATTCAGTGATTGCTTGCCCCAAAAAATAAACGCCTGTAAAGTTCTACGATAGGACGCTTGGGGAAATTTTTTTGAAACAACTTTTAAATGTCATTGTGGACCGACCTTTGCGCAGAACATTAAAAAATTTTGGACCAACTCAGAAAATATTGGAAGGGAGGAGTGTCTCACCCCCCACACCTTCCACTACAATGTGCGCCCCTGGTTGCTCAATGCGCTTCAAGTCACAAGTTTGAAAGAGTTTGCTGTTGAGTTTTCACGTTACTTAGCATAATAAGGAGGAACTGGAGTCAGGAACTGGGGTCTGGGACACAAGCTATGGCATGGTATTTTGAGGAATCATTTCAGTAAATCGTCGAACAATTGCCTGGTAATGTTGGCTCAATATTCGAGTGCTTACTATTCATATTTGTCGGTACGTCATTGCACGAAAAGTAACCTTCTCTTAGACCAATGTATTGCACTGCACAATTTTCAAAAAATCTTACTACAAATATCTTTAGTGATTTAACTGCGCTTAAGAAAGCTAAAATGTTATCTGTTTCTCTTCCATAGGATTTTGTAGCAGATGTAATCAAGTCATCAGTAATTTAGTCATCACTTCTTTGTGAACTTCTTTGTAAGAATGTTTCAACTGAATGCTTAGCTTTATGTAAGCTTTTCTTTTCCTCCTCCGCAACAACAGTAAAGTCTGTGCGCAGGCTACAGAATGCCCTGTGCTAGTTTACCATCGGCACAATGCACTGACTTTGTGTAACACCCATCATTTATTGCAATGCTTTAGCTGTCAAACAAGGTGGAAGAAATTGATATAACTGAATGGTCTATTATTGGGAGAGGTGAGTATCTTCTATTCGTAGTTATAACTTCATAGCCATTTCAATTTTCGTGAGGGTACTCAAGAATATATTTGGAATGACCAATTTGATATCGCAGGGTTAGAATTTGATATCGCAGGGTTAGGCGATTTGAATGCCTGAATACCGTGAAATTGAATGATTTCTGCGTGCTTCAAAACCAGTGAGGATTCGAACTAGGCATATGCTGTTAAGCTCAGGCTGGATAAGCTATGCCTTTCCTGCGTCGCATAGAATGCACATTTTTACTGATAAAGGATGTATTTCTATGAATGAAATTGAATACAATTGAATTGCAAACTTTCCGTTTCAAAAGCGTATGCAGCTTGGAAATTTATACAGTTTCCTAAGCCTTGATGTAATGGTAGATTTTAAAATATTAAACGGTCGATTCCCATCAGGGACCGCGCAGTGATTTAAAGGTGGAGGGGCTGAGTGGCGAGCAAAGCGAGTAAAATGGGGGTCCAGGGCTTTCCCCCGGAAAATTCTTTGAGACCAAGCCCTTTAAGCCCCGTTTACAATACACCAACTAACCTGGGTTCACCCCAGGTTAGAACTAACCCAGGTTCGACCCAGTTTTGTTTACATTGCCTTTTGCACATATGACAGTGTAAACACGAACCTGAGGCGAACCTGGGTTTTTGATACGTACGCAAGCGCATAGTGGATGTTATGTTGCAGATTCCAGAAGCAAAATGGCGGAAGGAAATCAGATTTGGGGAATCCATTTAGTTTCTCCGTGCATCAAATTTTGAAAGTAATTTCATTCAGGAGGAGAAAGTGCCAGGAGATACGGCTCATTGCAGCTCAAAATCGAATTCGTCAACCCTCTGTCGGTTTTACCGTCGCTGTCGCTCATGGTTAAAAAACTTCAATGGTCACCAACTCGCATCAACAAAACAGGAGAATTCACAGCAAATGCTCGTTGCTTTGGCGCGTTCAGAATCGGCGCGTAATTTGCGAATGCGCATGCGTGCTACGCATCCTAACCCAGGTTCGCCCCAGGTTTGCGTTTACACTACATTAGAAGTCGATCCGCATTCAAGTAGACTGTATTCATATACTTTAGAATGTCGGAAAATGCCTTTTTCGTGGGAATTAACAGCTTTCATATTTCCAATTTGCCGTTGACAAGAAGTCGATCCGCATTCAAGTAGACTGTATTCATATACTTCAAGCGGATGATAACAAGTGAACATCGTTTTACGGTATTACTTTCGGACAACATAAAGTTCGTTCAGTTCAGACCATCAAAGCCGAGTTCCTACTTGAGGAAATTTTACATCAAGAGTTGTAGGTTATTAGCCTGCGTGCAAACTTTAGTTCTTTCTTTCCTCTCCTCCGCAGTAACCAAATTCTCCGCGCAGGCTATAGGTTATGAGATTCTTCTGACTTAAAACTCGTTGCTTCTTCAAAAAACATCTAAACGTATGACTCCAACCTCACTGAACAACAGTTTCTCAATTTGCAAAAATTCCAAGACATGTGTTTGAAAAAAGTGGGGGGGGGCATTAGCCCCTGGTTGTCCAATGGCTGCGCGCTCCTTGAACCCCATGGGTTACTTCTATTCTATGCTCTATTATAGCCTAAAAGGGGTCCAGTCGGTTTGAGGGCTACCAGGCACTATCTATCAGATTTGTTGAGTGGTTTTCGCGAGAAATATAGTGCACAAGATGCCCTGATAAGGTTGATAGAACGATGTCACAAGTGTCTTGACAAGCGTGGAATAGTTGGAATGGTGCTTATGGACCTCTCCAAAGCGTATGATTGCCTGCCTCATGATCTCCTGATAGCAAAACTAGAGGCCTATGGTTTTGACTTGGGTAACCTCAGAATGCTCCACAGCTACCTTACTTCACGAAAACAACGAGTTAGAATTGACTCTAGTTATAGTTCGTGGCTCGATATCACATCTGGTGTACCGAAAGGTTCAGTACTTGGTCCTCTTTTATTTAATATTTACATAAATGACCTGATTTATTTAATTGAGGAATCAGAAATATGTAATTTTGCCGATGACAACACCTTGTTCGCATGTGACCAGAAAATTGAACGAGTGATCTCGAGTTTGGAAATCGATATACACAGTAGCATAGAATGGCTCCAATCGAACGTACTGGTTGCAAATCCATCGAAATTCCAGCTAATGTTTATGGGTTTAAATCAAGACAACAAACTTTG
>REGL01003867.1:0-11101 GCA_004194395.1 Aurelia aurita complex sp. Pacific
GCAGAATTGTGTGGACCTGAAAGGAAATGGCGGTGAGTACCATTTGAATATGTTTTTATTATCATTTTAATATCGGCAGCAGCTCCAATTAACTTCATGCCAAGCTTGCTACAATTATCGCCAAGGGGATGAAACATTGATCTGCCAGCAGTTTTAGACCAGTTTTAGTGTTCTTGTACGTGACACAGGCATTTTTTTATTAGAAATTACTGATAAGAAACTTGCCAGTTGAACAATTGACCGAGTGCCGAATTTATTAGCATTGAAATGGGGACGGCTACCGTAAAAGTTTTATTAGGCCTGGTGGTGCTTATTTGATATCAGACACTCCATATGGGGGGGGCCTTAAAAGAGCGGGGGCTATTAGAGATGGGGCTTATTCACGAAATCAAATGAAAAGGATATACACATTTTCTATGGATGGTAGGCTTTACTATACTTTATTTTGCGGATTCAACATACAACTTTACGAGTCAAATCTTGGGGGGGGGGGGCACGTGCCCCCAGTGCCCCCGGTTCCTACGTCTCTGGGAACTTTACACGGAAGGGGGTTTATTTTAAAATTTGTCTAAAAGGGGACGGGTTTATTAGAAAGGGGGCTCAATAGAAGGGGACTTAATAGAGCTTTTATGGTATAACTTTATTCAAGCAATCAATTAATCTCACAAGGGAAATCCTTAGAATACTTTTGCTTATTTTCGCTTATTTCCTGTGTCATATTACTCAAAAGGTCCGGACATTAAAAAAGAAAAATGGCCAAACATTAAAAATTCTTCAAATACCTCCTTTTGAAATGTTCAGGATGGGGACCGGAAGTAGAAATATAGAAGTTGTTATGGAACTAGTAAATAACTTGTAAAGAATTTTAAATACTCAAACCTGCAAATTTTAAGAGATTTTCATTGCACACTCATTTTTCAAGAAAGCAGGGTCCAGTCCATGGCTGGAAAGCAGTTTCTTGAATTTTAGGACCATTTTCCTCCAAAAGTTTCTTACCTATTTGTTAGATTTTTGAATAATGAAATTTTAAGGGCTCTTAGTGTGCCCAATAAGATTTTAAAGCAAATATTAATAGAATTCAAACTCCTCTGGGTGTCATATATGCAAACAAATAATGGTATAAATAAACTCTTCGTGGTGTCCTCTGGAAAACTGTGAGGGGGGGGGGTCGAAATAGATGCTTCTTGCTTCCAAAGACCTTTGGGATGGAATAAAATGATAAAATTTCTGATGAAATCGATTGATGAAAATGGATAATCTATTTAGGACACGTGCTCTTACTCGACCCATTTTAGCCCTACTCAAAATGATGGATAATGCTTCAAGAGAAGAAAGTAAATGCAGAAAAACAACTTGAAATAGACGCAATACCCAATCCATTCCTGATAAGAGAAAATTTTACGATTTAGGAATTTGAAGACAACAATAAACAGTAAATGTAAATATCAATTAGTCTCAATTGGAGGTATCTCAAAAGTACTTAGTAACTGTTCTTTCTATTTTAGATCACGTTATCGAAAAAGCAATGTCTTTGCATAGATCGTGCAATGCAAGGTCACAACTTTGCCATCATCGGCAAGGCTGGAACTGGGAAAACGTTGGTAGCAAAGCAAATAATGCAATCTCTATCGGCAGCTGGGAAGAAGTACCAGCTTGTCTGCTCAACCGGTGTAGCCTGTGAGGTGTACAAGGGAGAAAAATGGCCAATATGCAATGCATTGGTCTTAAATTCTTTCTTTGGTATTGGCATCGCTAATAATCTCTTTGCAAACGTCGTTGATGATGCTGTTTCAAAATGTGCCAAAAATTTGAAGGATCTCGAGGTTATCATTTGGGACGAATTTAGTATGAATAGCTCCAGGGATCTCGAGTTGATACACTGTATTTGTTGTAAAGTTAGGGGCTCGAATCTGCCATTCGGTGGATTGCAAGTAATACTAGTAGGAGACTGGCTGCAATTATCCCCTGTGCCAGGGAACTATGTTACCGTCCAGGGTGCTAAAATGTTCAATTCCCCCCTTTATCCCCAAATTTTCAAACATTACATAGAGCTAGATAAGATCTACAGACAATTCGACAATGAAACTGCTTTCATGAAAGTTCTTGATGATTTGAGATTGGGTAGCTGTTCTGAAGAATCTTTTCAGTTCATAACTCAAGAACTTTCGAGACCAATCCGTCACAATGCCAATGACAACCTTGTAGAACTGTGCTTCACACGCATGGAGGAAGAATACAGAAATGCCTACAAACTTCGTTCTGTTGAGGGGCAGAGCTATATGTTCGTAAGCGAGGACGAAGGGACACTGAGCAAGTCTCAGGGTATAATTCCAAAAAAGCTTTGCGCCAAGGTCAATGCACCCATGATTTGTTTAGCGAACATAAACCAAACGCTACACAATGGGACAAAATGTACCTTTAAATCCAAGATTGACAACAATAAAGCAGAAGTGGAAGTAGATGGATCGAGATTCGTTGTGGAAAGATGGTGCTGGACAAATGCCACTACGGCAGGTCAAGTTGCTGGGTTTCGAAAGCAAATTCTATTGAAATTGAATTGGGCGTAGACAATTCATAAATCCTAGGGCTCACATCTTCCGAAAGTGATAGTACACTCGGATTATGAGTTTACTGGAGGCATGCTTTATGTAGCTCTATCGCGGTTAAGGTCTCATGACGATGTACAAGTCATCGGATTCTGCAAGGACCATACCAAAAGTAGAGAAGTGGAATTAGCAGAGATAAGAGAATTACGTAATGATGCATTTGAAGATTGTGCTTCCTGCTGCATGAGTGAAGTTGTTTATGCAGTCGACGAGGAATCAAAGATGATAAATGAAGAAGGTGAAACATCTGAAGATGAAGACGGGTATGAGGAGATGAGTGGCCATGATGAAATGACCAACGTGCCGAAAACAGAGGAAGACAAAGCTCTTCATCTTGGAATCGTGCTCGAAAATTTGGAGGCCTCTGAAGACCGATTGGATCAACCACCACCAACGTTGGACAACGCTCGTTTTTTAGAGGACATGAAGGATACGTCTGTTCTCAGTGATTCTGAGTATTCAATAAAGAGAAATGAAGTTGTCAATTCTGCTTTGGCATTCCTACCAAAGACTGTCTTGTTCATCAAGATACTCTGGAGGAAGATCTGCCATCTCTTGAAATGCCATGTCAAGAGTAACCTTGCTGATACCACACTCACCATGAGCTTCCTCAAAGATGTTACAGCGAAGGTATGGTTTTTAAGTTGTGATGCGAATGTACGATCGCTTTTGCTGTTAGTCTTATNCAACTTCAGAGTATCTGATATGGACACGGTTGGCCTGTCAAAAGTAAGATATTTGGGTGGATACGTTGCCCATGTTCTAATCAAACGTGCTAGTAGCTATGTTTCCGAAAATATGCATTCGCAATGCAAACAAGTGGGCACGCGTGTAGAGCATGAAATGAAGAAGATAAAGTTGATCAAGGCAAACATTGTTGTCCCTTACGATAACCTTCACCAAACAACTGAGTATCCCGAAACCCTGGATTTGACGGAGAGCAGACAGTACAGGAAACATGGTCTGCTACATGTCACAGATGCATTTTTTGAATATATGATAAGGATGGAAGAAGCTAGGGTGAAATACCTAAAAATTTCAAAGTGTCAAAGTGCAGGTGATAGGTTTCTGTTTGAAGTTAAAAGAGAAATGCTAGAGGACCGCGATCTTAGGCTGGATGAGCAATTTTCAAAATTGTTTGACATCACGGAAGTCAGTTCTTCTCAAGAAACAGAAAAGGTAAGTTCAGATTCTCAGTCAACAAGTAGACATTTATCAAATAAATGCTATACAGATAAATTTTACAAAATCAATATCAGCGTGAGGGTTTTGCTATGTTAACAAAATTCCTAGCTGATCAGCACACTCATTTGGAGAACATTCAGAAGGCAAAGTCAGAAAATAATGATTATGAAAATTTTATATTTGGTATTTTGATGTACAGTGCTGTAACGAAATTACGATGATATGCCATAATTCCATTTCGAGCATGTTTGCAGCTCTGAAACTTTCGAGCTTTACATTTAAAGGCAGCTGCCTCTGCTGCCTCTCCGGAGAAGAAGCATAAAGCTGACCCTAGACTCTTGATACAAATACAAACATATATTTGAGGAAACAATATGCTACATAAGCAATGAATACCTTGATATTGCTTTGATCGCTGAGATATTAACGAAACTGCTGCAGTTACATCATTGAATGTTGTGCTCCATTACGAATAAAGAACAATTTTGTATATGAATAAGTAAGATAGCGTAAATATTCCATTGAGTTTTTTGCTTATTTCTAGAGCTTGGTTACGACCTTGTTTCAAGATATGGCAAATCTATATGTCAAAGTCGGTGCAAAAGAATCCTTGAAAGATTTCAAGCGCAACTACATGCTTAAGAAGACCATGGCACATCGTCATATGGTAATGGTGCGAACTGAGAAAAAAGAGAAAGCAAAAGCAAAAGTAACGATGCTGGAATTTCAAGAAGACAGCACAGCTAACAAGTCTGCAACACATACCAAGCTGAAAGCATCCCTGTTGCGATTGGGCGATTCATTCATGTGGACCGTGTACACGATAGCGGAGCTGAAACGACTCTGTGCTGCATGCGACATCAAGTTGACGAGCGAGATACGGCGTAAGATAGACATTGCAAAGCTACTTATACCAGCAGTAAAGACGAGCAATTACTTTGCATGTTCATTTTACCTGGACAACTTACAAGTAAAACCAGCAGCAACCGACAATGTAAATGGACCCTTACGCCTAACAATCAGAATGATGAGAAGCTAAGAAAGGTAACACTGTTTGTTTTGCCCTTGCTTTGTAGATTTCTTAACATTATGCAGTTTTCACGCGAGTTTCGGTCATCCAAAACAAAATAACAAACACATTTTTACTTCAATGCGATTCAGTGCATTACCCTTTGTAGCCTCCATTGAGATAAGAAACACAAGGTAAAAGGAGCAACTAAAGGCATACGATGAGAAACAACAAAATAGAAACCACTTTTTTCGAAATAGCCTGTTTAAGTTTCAATCAGATATCATATACAAGTTTCCTATATGAGAATACCATTTCTCAACATGATCATCTTGAAATTTTTTAAAAAGTGGTTTCTGTTTTGTGGGTTCTTACCGTGTATACAGGGTGTGTCAGGTGAAAATGTTTTCAATGGGTTGTTTTCTTAAAAGGATGGGGATTTGGCAGTCCAACTCTTGGCAAATCTCCAGATCCACCAGCATTTCCTTTCTTGCTGACAGAGCTTTGCGTTATGTTCACCGTATTGATGGTGCTCATATACAGTGAATAATTTGGGTGGTCGTTCTGTGCGTTGAAGCCCCTGATTTGACAGAAAACATTTTCCAGCACATCTTGGTTGATGATTATTGGTTTCAATATTGATTTTGGAAACTTGCTTTTCTTTATTTTCACTATTTGCTCTAATCCATAGACCATTGATTTAAGATCCAACCAGAGCTGATCAGAAAAAAAATTTTTCCGGCTTTGTGCGTTGCTTTCCCACTCCCCCAACTGTCGAATGAATTCTTTAGCCTTCTTAATTCGCTCATCGGTAGCACTTTCTATTGGCAGCTTGCTGCTGAACAGAGATATCAGTTCTTGTGTATGTTGCAACAGCCAAATACTTCCATCTAATTCACTGGGATCTTTTCCAGGAACTGTTGCAAGATACTTCTGGTATGCCTGTTAGATTAAGAAGACATCGTGAAATTCTCTCCTTACCAACCAACCATGGAATAGTTAGAGAAATGAGGATATTGAAAACGAATTCTAATCGATGAGATACGTTATAGTTAATTGTCTTGCGATGGTAAGTGCCACTTACTCCAACATATCAAAATCCTGGTGCAAAGATATTGTGTAATCTTCGGTGGACACATATTTACATAAACCATGACCAGCGGTGGGGGTGGGGTTGATTGTTTCTGTGTATGGTTATGTTACTGATAATTTGAATCGATTTCCCCAAGAGAAATTACGAGGGGGCGGGAACGAAGTGCTAAGGTTGGATTACGTAACATAAATAAAACTGAGGGGTGTATAACTCTTCCGAAAAGGCGTACGAGATTTTTTTAAACAATAGGACTTTTAGGGATTTTTTACGGATTTTTCTTGAAAACAAAAGGATTTTCGCCAAAGGTGTACGAGATTTTTACAGAGTGATTCACCCCTCGAATAAAACATCTCTTCTCTAATTCAACTAACCTCCATTAGATAAAGCATTTTATCATCGAGAAGATCCTCCGCAAGTCCATTTCGCATCTTTGATCTCCCATCTAAGTCAAAATGGTTGTGCGTCAGTTTTTCGTGAAGCTTCAGAGAATGGTTTGCTGCATCCCATTCGTAAGCCGATTTCCAATGACTGAACAGGATGCTTTTGTTGTTCCTGACCAAATGCCGAGGTGTCTTCCCAGTTGCGGAGCTTTTCAGTATATTGTTTCTGATCTTTTTGAAATTATGCTGAAAAAAAGGATCATTACTTGATTTTGAAATGTCCCCCAGTTACGAAATGATGCTGCTTAGATTAAATATGCAACTGTGTTGACAAATGTTTTGCAATTATTTTCAGGGTAAATTGTGTCAATACTTATTGAAGAGTTTTTGATGAAAAATGAGCTACCTTCAAATGTAGATCAATCTGAAAAACTCAAATTTTTTTGGTAGCAATAATGTCTAGATCAAAGTTTCCCATTAACACTTGAGTGTCTTTCGCCATGTATTAATAATAATTCCTACGGTAGGATTATGGTCGGAAAGTAAAGACCTGTTTGTTGAAGTTCTGAGCTGTTTGTTCTCGTTGTTGTTGCGAGTTTAACATAAATAGCTCGAAGAGAATTGTGCACATTTTATTGGATATATTGGTCTATATATGTATTACAATATGAACCAAATATGAAGTGTGTGATATGTGTTATATGAAATCTCATCGTACCTTGCAGTCAACCATTAAAACAAGTGGACCGCCAGTTTTGATATTGTATGCAACAAAGTTATCTGATTCGTTTTCATCCAAGCACATTTTTAAGAAAGATCTGTTGGGCTCACCACCGTCGAAGAGTAGCCAATATGGTCTGGTGAGAAAGATAGAGAATAAAGTTGATAAAATGCGGTTTCAGCTGATTACTTGAAAAAGCTCAAATCTGACAATTTTGTTTTGACAAGGCTCATATAAATCTTGTCAGCAAAGTATACAAAATGCCTCCTCATTCGGGCATCTCCAGCGAAAGATTGGTATTATAATTCTCAAGTTGCCTTTCTTTGAAATGAAATCTACAAAAACTTCAAATCTAGTATTCCCCTATGCAGATGCTTCCCTGTCACTTGTTCCCTGTAATTTTGGATTGCTGTGATGGATACCAGGCCCGTCGGAACGAAATTAATATTGGGGACTGAAATTCGATGCGAGCGTAGCAAGCAAAAATGGGGGTCCATGGGCTGTCCCCCGGGAAATGTTTCCATGACCAGGCCCTTTAGATCGTTGGAAAATGCCCCCCTTTTGGAGAATTTGCGTTTTAAAGAAGCACAGTTTCGTGACTGATGGGGGTCTTTCCGCAAAAATTATGAAAATATGACTTCAATTTCACGAGAATATGGATTATCTTTGAAGTGAAGGATATCAAAGTGATGGCTTGATGAATTCTGGTAACTTCCTTGAACACAGATAAATTCGAACCATTATTTTCAAGGGTTTGGCTTTCACAACCTTTTTCACGTACAAAAGTAAGCAAATCATCCCCCCCCCCCTCGCCTACGACGGGCCTGTGGATACTACGTAGCGGACTCTGCGTAGGAGAGTACAAGAGTATTTGCTATTTGTACTTTACTCACCGAAATCCAGCTTTAAGGGTCCATTCAATTCCCTGCCAAATTTTTTCTCCCAGGGTTACAGCTGGCATGGTGGTAATTGCGAAGTGAGCAAGGGCAAATCGAAAGCCGCTGTCTGTTACCAATGCGAATTGTACGACTTTCTTTGCCAGTTCCATTTCATCTTTTCCTAAGAAGATGGACATTAGAATTACCGTAAAAGCTCTACTAATCCCCCGGGGGCTTATTCAATTTGTGTACACTGTTTAGTGCTTTTGCACCACGTTTGCGGTTTAAATATACAATTTTACGAGTTAAATACAAAGACAAGAATTCAACAAAAGTTTTATCTCAAAACACATCAAATTAACCTGCAAACTTATTTAGCTCAATGAATGGAGAATCTTTGGTAACCTCTGGAATTTGATATAAGTGAGGGGGCTTAAATAGATAAATAAAAAGACTTAATAGAGCGTTTACAGTTTAATGGGAAAAATCAAACGTTTAAACGTAAGCTTTAAGCAAACCAAATGAAGCATGAACTTTTCAATGGAAACCTTTCCATTTGCAGGATAGTGCCTCCGTCTCTCCAATAAGCATTGGTATGTGGGCTGTTATTTTGATAATTTATGATAAAAACTAGTGTCAGCTGCAGCTTTTTGTGCATAATTATGTCACACTTTTGGCAAAGAACTAGTTTTTATACTCTATCGAATATCAAGTGCCTTGAGCTGCAAAAGTTACAGGAACCAACCTAGGTTCCCAGAAAATATTCAGTCTTGGCAGTACATTTTTAAGGAAAAGTTAGCTCAAACCACTCAAACAGTGAGAAAATGATTGTTTTTTACAATTTAATTCAAATATAGAAACCTTATTTGATTTTCTATACTATTGATCACTATCCCCAGTAAAAATGCAATGTTACAGCAGGCCTTGCACACATCAGTATGGCAAGAATTCTTAAGAATTCTTAAGAATTTTCAACAATTCTTTACAAAAGGATGAAAATCATCATGTCTTATACACATGGTTCCTTTTANTTTTTTATGGTCTTTGACTAATTCATTGGTGGTATTTTACAACACCTGTTGTTCATGAATATTGGAGAATCTTTGGTAACCTCTGGAATTTGATATAAGTGAGGGGGCTTAAATAGATAAATAAAAAGACTTAATAGAGCGTTTACAGTTTAATGGGAAAAATCAAACGTTTAAACGTAAGCTTTAAGCAAACCAAATGAAGCATGAACTTTTCAATGGAAACCTTTCCATTTGCAGGATAGTGCCTCCGTCTCTCCAATAAGCATTGGTATGTGGGCTGTTATTTTGATAATTTATGATAAAAACTAGTGTCAGCTGCAGCTTTTTGTGCATAATTATGTCACACTTTTGGCAAAGAACTAGTTTTTATACTCTATCGAATATCAAGTGCCTTGAGCTGCAAAAGTTACAGGAACCAACCTAGGTTCCCAGAAAATATTCAGTCTTGGCAGTACATTTTTAAGGAAAAGTTAGCTCAAACCACTCAAACAGTGAGAAAATGATTGTTTTTTACAATTTAATTCAAATATAGAAACCTTATTTGATTTTCTATACTATTGATCACTATCCCCAGTAAAAATGCAATGTTACAGCAGGCCTTGCACACATCAGTATGGCAAGAATTCTTAAGAATTCTTAAGAATTTTCAACAATTCTTTACAAAAGGATGAAAATCATCATGTCTTATACACATGGTTCCTTTTAAATTTCAAAGTAAACAGCTGCATTTTACCTGTTGTCAATACTTTCAAATTCTCATATGATTTCCCCAAATTAACGCAACCTGCAAGCTTGAACAGTTTGCCTGATTTTATGAAAGCAACATCTTCCTGTATAATGGATATGTAGACTGTGAATGGTTTGCAAATGTTTATCAAATATATTGAACTAGGGCACAAGACCATTCTTTGCATCAACTTTATCTTAGTACAAGTCAAGGCACAAATTACCAAGAAATCTTGACAATACAAACAATAAGTTATTCACTCTTAAGAAGATATCTCTCTGCAGAAAGTACACTAGTCATTCCTTTGAATGCGCTTGAGGGGGGAATTACATGGGGGAGTGGAATATGACTACTATATCAGATGGGGGCTCATTCCTAAGTTTTCAGAGGAAAAACCTTTTTTGATTGCGAAAAATTGCCCTTTTCCATTTAGATAACTCCACTTTACGAATTCTTTCTGCCTTAATTAAGAGATCTTAGCCCATAAGGGCATACAAGGGGGCTAGTGCCTGACAGGGGGGCTTGGGATTAGTTTGGGTTTTGGGGAGGTGTTGGGTATGCTTCAAAGCAACTAGTCCTTCTCATTTGGAGAAACTTAATGTTTCTTTTGATAGCAACTTTATCAAAGTAACATGAAGAGATGCCTTAAGATGCCAGCACCTGACCATAGTAGGTAACACAAACAAATATCTTCAACATGTTATGCAACCAGCATCCAATGAATTAAAAATGTTTTGATTTATGAAGAGATATTTATTTGCACAAGTCACAGCTTGAAGTAGAAAAGGCTACTATGTGATATTTTCAAAATGAAGCAGTTTGGCCCAAAACCAGAAATTTTCTAATCGCAAGATAATTTTCTCATATTTATGAAAGCACAACTGATTTCTTTTTTTACGAAAAAGCAACACATAGATGGTGCTGTCATATATGAAAAACTTCAGCATTCACCTGTATTGTCATTTCATCAAACATAATGCCACCCCATCTATCTTCATCGCTCAGACTTAGACGTATGGCTTCCCTTCTTAGCCATTCAAAGACTGCAGGGTTCCAGCCCGCCTCTCCTTCAATCCCATTCTTGTAAATGCTGATGATAAAACAATATCTTGACAAGTTGAGTTTCAAGAAAATACAAATAGTACTGCTTAGATACTCTACTGCAAGGCTTTTTTACACACCACCTCTGATTTTACATGGCAATTGGCCAGCAATGAGAATGCAATGCTTTTGGCAGGAATTTTCAAAAGAAAATTAGTGGATCCCATAAAAGAAAAAAACTTTATCCTTATTAAAAGCAATAAAAATCTGCATATAACAAACCAATATCATTGCACATCATTGTTGTTATTAATTCTTTATTTAAATTAACCCATAGCTTTAATCTAATTCAAAAACATGTTTATAAATTCTTAAACATACCATATCAATCTTTTGCTTGGCAAAATGAGGTTCTTCTTTAAGCAGTCAT
>REGL01003873.1:0-10052 GCA_004194395.1 Aurelia aurita complex sp. Pacific
CCTTTCGAGTAACAATATTTTGCAACAATAGATGATTACAAATTATAAAGATTAACTACGACAGTTTTTCAGCATTTGCTATCAGTTAAGGAAGGTAAAGATGACTTGATAATCATTTATGAAATATGTCAGTTTGACTAAATTTTCCTTTCGAGTAACAATATTTTGCAACAATAGATGATTACAAATTATAAAGATGAACTACTACAGTTTTTCAGCATTTGCTATCAGTTAAGGAAGGTAAAGATGGCTTGATGATTATCTATGAAATATGTAAGTTATCCGTTCCAGTAACAATATTTCGCAACTATTGAAAACTACAAATTATTATCAAAGGACACTTGGGGGGACTCACGGAGCCTTAGCAAAATCTTTTGTGTTAGCAAGAGATTAAACATGCATTTCAAAATGTGAAAATTTTGCAATTTTGGATCTCTGGAGCATCATCCCTCTCTCAGTTGCTCATATTTTGAAATTGAAACACGTTAAGTATAGCAAGGCTGCCAAAAGACAACATTTAGCAGAATCAACTGATCCGAGAAGTATGAAGAAAGTTTTATAAGTTAAATGCAAGGATATTGTGGCAACTATTGTGTTACAACTCTATTCTTGAATGATATTAACTAACCGTTTATGTTTTAGTATGATAGAAAACTATTTATTCCGCTATGATGTCTTAAATGTCAAGAAACATATCTGCAGCAGTTTTTTTATATATATATTCCAATAAAAAGTTACAATATATATTACGATCTACATTACAGAATTACTCTACAATATGAGCTACCCTACACTACTTACATAGTTACCCTACAATACTACTACAACGATACTCCAAGGAGCAAAAAAGCAATGTCTACCCTGAGGCCATTAACATATATTTATATAATATAAGAAAAAGAAGAAACTAGTCAAAATATAAGACAAGAAAATAAATGACATGAACAAAAAGAGCAACTACATAAAATCTACTCGTAAAGTTTTAGCAGCAGTTTTAGAGACCACATTGACAAATAATGCATTAAAGAATAAGTTCGAAATCATTTTCATCATTAGCTGACAAAATTAACTATCACTATTTCGAGCATTGAAGTACCTTCGCCTCCCTCCCTTCGCGATTCCTTGATGGCTAATATTGATACTTTTTTGACTGACCCGGTATTTTATCATTCGGCACATTCCATGTGTATTGATATTGATTTGCTTTAAGATAATTGAAAGTGACATCATCGCACAATTTAGGCTTAAGCAAGTCTCGATGTTGTGTACAGACGTAGCTAGCTTTGATCGATAACCGACGCTGTGTTTATGACTTCATTAGACAATCAATATAGTTCAGCATCTGCTATTGCTCTCACAACGCTCAAAGTTCGCAGATGTTTTGCTTCGGATTCTTGTTATAATTTGACTGATGAATGAGCTACTTGTTGATAGTGATCCATAGCACAGACAGGATCACATAGTAAGACGTTACAGTACAGAAGAGTTTGCAACTAAAAGTGCACAGCGTTACTTGAAATAGTTGCTAGTTGATTTAGTTGCTCTGATAATTTCTCATCGATAATAAACATATGCTAGAAGGATATTGTCATGCCAAATCTATTCATAGAAGACCAGGGTTTGTTTGATTCACACATAGTTTAATAAATTGACGAACTTAAATCGATGAATAGTTTCTTGGCACGAGAGTTGGCTAACATTCACTCAAAGCCGAAAGAGTTAAAGGTCCATTTAGGATCTTTCATTGGTTAGATGTAACTTGACTGACTGCTGCAAGAGATTTTAGACATTATCAAGAACTGTCTTGGAAAGTCTATTACATAACGGACATGTGCTAGCATTTTGAGAAGAGAACGTGATTGTTTGAAGAATTTTGAATGGCTATCTTCTTCGCCAATTCGGAGGGAATATGGACGATCTAAAGATCTAACGAGCTTTGTTGGGACTCATCGCAATTGGAATAACTGAATTTGAATGTCACATTAAGGAGATCCTGTATGAATGCAGTTTTCGTATCGTAAATACTGAACTGGAAAGAAAGCTTCTGGCTCATCTTTGGTTGCAAAGAGCGCTGATTCTGAGAAGGACGTAGCGCTAATTTTGAACGCCGAAGGAACGCTTGGAAGGAGCATTGATTTCGAATAACAAAGGAAGTGAGTGAGTATTTGTAAAATATCACAATGATAAACTCCGCAAGGGACAAGAACTTTCCCGTGAACATTCTGAATCAAAAACGGCGCCAAATGTCAACACTGGGAGCAGGATTCAAGATGAACATTGAAGCTTGGGGTAGAAAGACATCTCAGTTCAAAACCTCTTCTTTGAAGAATGATTTTTCACCTAAAACGGAAAGTTGGTCGGGCCATAATTCTCCGATGTCGTGGCATGATGTGGAGACCGAGAGCCCATTGATTAGTGGACATACCACACCGTCATATCAGCGTAGCGAAAAGGGTCTATCGCGATCACCGAATCTCTCTTACCGTGGCAACACGTACAAAAAGGTGAAAAGTTCACGAGCATTTTTCTTCTTCGGTAACCACATTGATAAGAAGCGAAAAGAAGTGCGAAATCCGCGTCAAACTGACTCACAACTCAACCAAAGTGTGTTCGAAGCTTTTGAGGCTACTTTGGGAAGCAACAGCGATTTCATTAAAGATCAATCAACAAACAGTTACACGAAGATGGGAAATAAGTTGCCATCTGAAAAAGATAGGCGCACGATCAAGTCAGGAAATTCCATAAGCCCCCGCAGTGGCTGTTCTTCAGGCTCTGATGTCTCTTCCATTGACCTATGTGTTCAAGGCAGAAGCGCTACGTTGCAGTCAAGAGTCAAGGTGCCAAAAGTAAGTGCTAAAATTGTGTTAAGAAAAGCACCCGCAGCCAAGACAGGAAAGAAATTGAAGACTCGAAGCCAATCCAAAGATATGCCACAGACATCAATGGTCGAAGAAAAGAGAAAAGAACCACCCAAACTCACAGTTGAAATACCGCCAGAACCTGAGAGTAGTGGGAAGAAAACACAGCAGAAAACTGCGGCGATATGCGCAAGGCGAGGTCAGCAGATTGAGATTCGATTGCCATCACCTTGCGCAAATGTGGACGAGGAGGAGGAGCAAACAGATGAAAATAGAACGCCAGAGAACAGTTTCGTGCCAGATACGCATTCATTACCTGAATTTAAACACGAGAAAAGAACGTATGTTGTTAACCAACGCTCACCTTTCCTCACTTCACAACAAAGATCATTCACTGTTGTTTTCCCAGATGAAGTTGATAAGCTAGAGCCAAAAAAACCTGTGAAGAGCAACCCATTGAGCCCGGGCTGGTTATCGCCCGTTCCCTTCTCCAGAATCGATCTGTCTCTTGCATACGTCACTCCTGAGCATAGTCCACTGACGTCTCCCATGCCGCATATGGACCACGTTTCTCGCATGCGAGCCAGATTTTTTCAGAAATGACAGCATGACTTGCTATTACTTATTGCATTTTTCAGGTGTTTAATTTAGGAGTGTGACGCATATGAGTAAATGTGGTTTGATTTCTGACTTCAGGGCACGTGAGCTGGTTCTCACAACGCCCGTATCAGCAATAATATCCTGTATTTTCCATGGTTATGTCTGGTTGAATGTGATGTTTATTTTATGTTCAATGTATCTTGGTTATGTCATTTTGAATGTGTTTTCTGAGACACCATGGAGTACAGGGTGTCCGCTGAGGAAGTTCCTATGTTCGCAGGGTTGCTGTGAACGACCTGTAATTTTTCCATTTTAGATTTCCTTTATTCTTGCAAGAGGGGCTTTAATAAACTATTACTAACCATGATCATCATCAGTATAACCATAGATATGTAAGTTTTCAGGAATAACAGTTGCCACTGTGCTGGCATAGATTTAGTAAAGAACTGGCCCCAAACATGACCCTTGGGGAACAGAGCACATCACATCCTTTAGTGGAGAATATAGTCTGATCCCATATTGACCTTGAACTGGCGAAGCTGTAGATATGATTCAAACCAGCTAAGAGCTACCCCTTCAACACCAAAGCGCATGGAAAGTACATCTAACAGGATATCATGGTCCACTGTATCAAATGCAGCATTAAGATCAATTGCTACATGCTGTTACTTCTTGCTTTTTCGTCTTCCATAAGTTATCATCAGATATTCTAACAAGTGCTATTTCGCAACTATATCCCTCTCTGTATGCTGACTGATAGTCCGGAAGTAAAGCATTGCTGCATCAATGTTCCATTAATTGTACCAGAGCAGCCTTTTCAAGTAATTTTGATAAGAAACTCAAGTTGCTTACAGGCCTCTAGTTAGTACAAAAGCAAGTTAAGTGGGTACAAAGGCAAGCTTCGGTAATCAGAATAGAGTAGCTTCCTGGCAACCGGTCGGCAGACCCCCGTCCATCCGCAAGTCATGTACCCCCCCCCCCCGGGCCAGGATGCACTTAGTTCTGCTTTTTTCAAGCGTTTTTTTCAAGGCAGTTTGTCACGCAGCTGATTTGCTGGAATATGAGCTAGAAATGGAAATAGAGGTCATTGAATGTTAGTCATTGATATTCTGTTGTAGACGCTGCTATCCATCCAGAAATCTTCTGCTCTCCAAGGGGTATCAGCCAGAGTTTGAAGGGGGCAACTTGCAACGGGGGTGCCAAAAATATAAGGGAACAAAGAGGCGCNGGGTATCAGCCAGAGTTTGAAGGGGGCAACTTGCAACGGGGGTGCCAAAAATATAAGGGAACAAAGAGGCGCGCCGAAGGTCCTGCAAAAATTTTGGACTGCTGGTTATGAACATTCTTTAGTTTTTGCTAATTTTAGAATTTAAAAGCTATAATTCAATAAACCTGACCTGAATCTATATTTTAAAGCCCTTCCCAGTTATGAAGTGAAGAAAGGAGAAAGAGATTGGAAGCGAAAAGCACTGCTGAATCTTTAAGCTAATGATTTGTGGTACAAAGTTTGAAAATACCCTTAAGTAACGTACTCATCGTACTAAACCCATTAACGCGACAAAACACCGTAATCTGTAGAAAGAAGACTGTTAACTCCTGTACAGAGCAACAACCAAAATAAACCTGTAACTGGAGAGAAAACTGTTGAATCATGCAAGAGAAAGACGAGTTAATCTAGGATAGAAATAGTTAGGCCCGTTTTATAAGTCGTGTCGTGCCGTGCCGAATTGAGTGAATTTCGAACAATTTTGTCTGGTTCGGTTCGGTGCGGCGCGACTCGACTGGGTCGACCCGGTGCGACTTAAAAACCAAATTTCAGTCGCGCCGTGCCACAGCATTGTCACACATACGCACAACGATAAAAGCGATTGTATGTTGTGGATGTGCCACCCAACCATACCCAACATGCGCATGCATCACTGTGGTTCGGTGCGGCACGGCGCGGCAAAATCTTTTCCTTATAAAACAGAGGCGCTCTAAGTCGAACCTCAGTCGAACTCAAATTTGTATGGTTCGGCACGGCGCGGCACGACTTATAAAACGGACCTTAGTAACTCGCCAGTAACTGCAATAAAGAGCAACGTTGAATTACTAAAAACGCGTTTCGTCTCACATTCGTCAGTGCTGAATCTTTCACTCGTCTGTGCGGAATCTTTCCACACTGAGGCTTTTTGCACTTCTTTCCATGGCTGTGACTAACTTATGAACATCTTGAGCAGAACTCAGGCTCGAATTGCTGAACTGTGCAAAAATTTGGTTGTTCATTTTGCCCCAAATCTCTCACCACCCATTCAAGTTCAACTCTCTTCCAAGCTGGTTAGGAAAATTCACTCGTTTTTCCATTAAATAACACCTGAATTGTATACTTTTCCAACATTATTTTTGAAAACACTAGAAGAAGGTAACTCAGTTTCCCAAAGAGGGGCTAAATTGCTGTCAGGGGAGGTGGTCAAGGGGCATGTCGATAAGGCGGAACATGAAAATTGCGCGGAACCGCGGAACTTAAATTCCGCAGTCTGGTGTTCTGCCGTCGCTTTGTGCAAAAATCAATAACTCGAAACTCCCTCTCGCGGAACTCGTCGGATAGGCCAGTGGTTTGTGGAGATAGCTATTCTTTGTTTCTGATGAGGAATTGAAGTGCTTTTATATTATCCACAAAATAAAGCAAAAAATTAAAAATTTCGACACTGGACGTTACTAATCTGCAATGGACAAAGGTTGCTTTTTTCGAAATAGGCCTAACTATAGGCCAAATGCAATCTTCTTTGTAAAACTGTTTTACAAACGTTCAAACATTTTAGGGGCCATAACTAGTAATATTTCTACAGCCCAGGGCATGAAAATATTTTTCTTCCTGCCACCGGGGAAAAAGTCTTGCATACATTTCCTGCAGGGACAGACAAGTGCTCAGCTAGCTTAAGATCCAGAGATAGCTAGAGCCCCATCGCCCTTTTCCGATCACTGGCTCCTAAGAGCGTTTTGATGTACAATCTCGGGATGTTTGTTTACAAGAGGAATGGGTCCTATAATTACAAAAGCGCGCGAAAAAATACTTTGCTGATGCCATGAGCTTCAAGTTGAGACGTGGTTTACTTTTTTCTGGCGTGTGAATCAAGCGATATGGGAAGACGAAAGAGGCCTACCTGTGATGGAATCGCAAGTAGTCGCCATTTTTCACTTCGTGTTTCCTTGCAGCAATTATATTTTCTCTTGTTTCTCTGCTACTGTTTACTAGAACCGCAGTCAAAACATTTCAAACTTTACTCCAACTCTCTAAGCGAATATTTACATAAAAATTTCGATCATAATATCTTCTCCTTCCCAGCCGGGGGTAAAGTTCTAACTGCAGTCAGATAGGCTACAGATCGCCCTATTCCGATCACGAGGTTTGGCTTCGAATTCTGGGATTCTCTCTCAATGAAGAGACGGGGTGGAAGGTGCAATAAACAAAGAAACCTCACCAGGGGGTTTCGCTGACTTTGGATGCACGTGAGGTAGGGTTTGAATTAATGCCAGGGGGGCATTGAAGTATGGGAAGGGGGCTATGCTATAGTAGTTATCTTGTAACAGACTGTAAATTTCAATTGTAAATTGCTTATGGTGTCATTAAACAAATAAAGAGGCAAAATGTTACTTATCAAACGATAACTTGAGATAAATATCTTCTGTTATGTGTACAGCATACATTTCAATTGGAAACTGCGCTTTCTTGAGCCCTCTGCGGTGGTGCTGTTCGAAATTCATGTGCGAACTTGCGTGATCGGAAAAGGGCGATGGAATGAAGATATCGCGATTTTATCGCTGTGTTTTCCGACAACGATTTTACAGAACACGGTCGCTAAATGTACAATAACTGGTTTCTTTCCTTTAAACTATGAAATAAGGAATAATTCATTAGCATTGACTTTTCCGATAAAATTTACTTGGGCCAAGTAACTCGAGGTTTCTTTTTCAGTGATCGGAAAAGGGCGATGGGGCTCTATGCAATAATATGTAACTGGTTGTATGTAAATGCACATCAAGCATCAAGAAAACAAACTGTATGAAGTTGGGAATGATAATGCTGGGCACCTTATAATAAACACTTATGATTCCTACGAAGCATAAAGGAAATTCAGTACTTGCTAATCTTGCAATTGTTGTATACTTGCCTATCACTTTGTATCAGTGTGAATATCTGAGAAATTATGCTTGAAACTGTGAAAGTTTACTCTTGTGAGAGCAGCCCTGATTTATGTAAGATATGATAGGCGTGGAAGAAAGAGCTTCCTTTGCTGTGAAATATCAATTTGATTCAAATGCAGTTCGAATCACAAAAGGATGAGGTACAAAAGAACGGCATTTTCTAAATTTAGACTTTCTTTTGCGCCATAATATCTGCAAATGATTGTGAAGTAATCTTCTTCGCCTGACAGATGCTCTGAACACCTAGACGTTCCGTTTTATTTTATTTCACTGTAAAAGTATCATTTTAAACAATGAAATTTCTTGTAAACTTGCCCATACTTTGAATATTATACGCCCTCTTATCTGATACATTGATTGCAAATTGTACCAGAGATGCAATCTATGTCAGGTGACTTTTCTTTGACTTCGTAAGTTGCTTTTCTTTTTTTAAAACGAGAAGCAGAGTGATGCACGAAGAAGGGATATATGTTAGAAAACTTCCTGCAGCTCGTTATGAATTAAACATTTCCTGTGACCGCCCGGTCGCATAGTCAGGTCAGGTGGGTTTTCATGCCCTGCTACAGCCTGGTATTCATACTTTGGCATTACAACGCATTTTTCAGATTTTAAAAAGTTCCGCGAGATCTAATCCCGTGTTATTGATTTGACCATGTGCAAAAATCAATAACGCGGAAAACCAGATCGTATTATTATTATTATTATTAATTTCTTTATAGTAGGCGTTTAAAAGTAGCTAAATTACAGCTAACTGATGCCTACTGAAACAAAAATAAAATTGTCATCAAAAGTACAAAGTAAAATGGTTCTAATTAGTTTAACAGTGAATGATATATACAGATGATAACTAGAAACTTGATGTAGAGCGGTTGGACGACGAAAAACACCAAGACACGCTCCAACACACCGAGGCCCCCCCGGACCAGTGTCCCCATCAGAGTGTGATTTCGAATGAACATTCCGATGAGGACACATGTCCGAAAGGCCCCAGCGCGCCAAAACACATCCCAGCACTCCCCGCAGTCCAGCCTCTCCACATCAAGTTTATGATGCAATTCACATTCACATTCAATGCGAAGGAGTATTTATTGGTCTTTATTCTGAAAACATCCAAAACAGCAGTATGTCAAGTATTTCAAAATGAAAAGTGAAAAAATTCATCACTGCACAATATTCAATTCATCACTACACATTTTCGATTCATCACTGCACAAATTTGTCATCACTGCACCTTAAATTATTTCTTGCTTCTCCGACAAATATCTATAGAAAATAACAACATTTTTTCTTTGAACTCTTTTCTCGCAGGATTCACAACCCATTCTCGTTGAATTTAAAGCAGTTCCCCTTCAATAACATCAAAAATGTATCTGCGATGCAGCCGATTACCAGTCCCTCCTTCGTTCATCTTTCTGTCATTAACCAAGAGTGGGGTGTATCTCTGTTTCGAAAAAAATGAATGGCATTTAGTACAAAAATGGGATTTTTGGAACTTTTTGGCATTTTTTTTTTTTAATAAGAGGATTTCTTATGAAAGGCATACAAGGTTCTCATGGATTGATATAATTGCTTCACAGAGAATCTTTATACTGCAGGGTGCTCAAAAAGGGTGACAACTGACAATCTAATTGCTTCCTTGTCACAACCCCCTGGAACACAAAATGAAAGTGGAATCTTGTTGATTTCTTTTTAAATTTAACCATGAGCGTTAGAACATCAAGAGTGTGTATCATTGTGAAAGTTTATCAATAGTGAGCCACCTTAACGAATTGTTTTTTGTGTGTTTTTAACTTATTTTTACTTGGCAGTGAACCACCTTATTGCTGTTTCACGATTTTGAAATTTTCAGTAACCAAGGGCGCCTGCCTACCTTGTGGGTGTTTTTCCCAGTACTCTCTTAGTTTCTTATAAAAAAAAGATGTTTAATGGTAAACTTTGGTCAAGTTCAGCACAACACACGGCGTAGCTGTTTTATCACATTTCTTCAAATGAGCGGGAACATACCAACAAATGTATGAGGAGTGACACTTCGAAACAAACATCCATACACAATTGAAATCAGTTGCTAACTTTTGCATCCAGACTTTGATTATACTGCACAGGTGGCTACAAACTGTTTTGAAACTGATCTGGTATATAATAAGATTTCACATTAATGTGTAGCTTTTAGGAGCACTGAGGCTGCGTTTGCTCGATATAGGATATTTCATCAACATCATCATCATCACAACCATCATCATCATCATCATCATCATCATCATCATCATCATCGTCATCATCATCATCATCACCACCATTATAATTATCATCAGCATCATCATCAAAACCATTATCATCATCATCATCATCATCATCACCACCATCATTATCATCTTCACCATCACCACACTATCATCGCAATCACCACAA